>JAWQUT010000111.1:795433-903471 GCA_033807755.1 Ellobium chinense
GTATGTCTTCACCCCATTCACTTTTAAAGTATTTTACTAATCTATACATGTTTGGTTTAACTTTTAAATATCCCGGGAGTAGTTTTTTCCTAAATTCCTTAAACCGTGGACATACTATCAGACCTATCAGATATATGGAACTCATCCTCTATATCATTACATAAGCTACATTTTCTATTCATATGGTCTACTTTAGGTCTCTCCCACCTCCCCCTTTCCACCATGAATGCATGTGAGCTTAGTCTGATCCTAGCAAGAGCCATTCTCCTTGCTTTGCACTGACATACGTTTAAGTAACTTTCATATTCCAGGTCTGATTTGATATGTTTATACAATCTATTATTACTACTGGCAGTAACTGCCTCCTTCCATTCCTGTCTATAACAGTCTAGTAAGCGTGTTTTAAACTCAGAAAGAAATACGTTTTCATCATCAACATTCTGTTCATACATATGCGAAGCCATTTCGGGATAAAAGGCCTTTAAACAGCGTTACCCACGATACTATCTCAACAACAACAACAACAACAATGACAACAACTGCGACAACAACAAGGAATAATGTTTGTAGGGGAAAAGCCCAAACTACAAAGTGGTACGTAAGCAAACGTAATAACAAATGACCGTACAGATTTAACGTCAACCAAAAATACATAAATTAATAAATCAAGAAATCAACTAACCAATCAGCACATCAGTCAACCGATCAATCAGTCATTCCACCCATCAGTCAAGGACATGCTAAAGTATGACTGATCTGGAACAAAAAATATATGATTTGATATAGATCAAGGGTACCCAACTGACGGGCCAAAACATGGCCGATATAGAAAACGTCATAAAAAATTATTGCTGCATGCCATGCAGTACGATTGCCCCACTCACAGGCAATATTCAAGGACATAGGGCCATGGGAAATAGCTATGGAAATACGGGGTTAGTCAGTCCCAGTGTAGACATCCTGTTTCCGGAGCGCGCGCGCGCGCGCGTGTGTGTGTGTGTGTGTGTGTGTGTGTGTGTGTGTGTGTGTGTGTGTGTGTGTGTGTGTGTGTGTGTGTGTGTCTGGAGAGGAAGTTTAAAAGGTGATAATGGGAAATGCTGTCCCTATTATTAGCTTGATTGAGGAAGAAAACACGTTCCGATTTGTGCGTGTCAGAGAGAGGAGAGATAGAGTGTGAGAGAGATAGGGATTATTACACTCTTCTATGCAACACAGATGCTGGAAATAGATAAATGCTCCGAGCTTACGGTCTAAGTTCTCTAAGTAGGCCTACAATCAAGGCTAGGCTGTTGTTGTCGACCCTCGACGGATGAAGTCATCACAGACATGCATCCAGGATATGGAGTGACATCAGCCTTAACTGATTAATTGGCGAATATGATTAGATCTATGGGATACCACGCTAATTAGCGACGCTCATTAAGTTCGAGCAAACAAACACATCACTCCTCTCTCGCCAGGGATGGATTAACAGGGGGCATTTACCCCCACATGATCACGCCTCTGAGGAGTCCATGCACACCATGTCGTTTTGCGTCACGGAGGGGACTCTGTGGTATTAACTTGTCCTAGGAGTTTGTGCCATGATAATCCATCCCTGGCCCGCTTTTTCTCTTCCTCCCCCCACCCGCCACTTCCCCTGCCCCCTAACCCCTATTAAAAGTCCAGCAGCGTCAATCAGCTCTGCCGGCGTCCTCATTTCCACTCTGTGTGTGTGTGTGTGTGTGTGAGAGAGTGAGAGAGAGAGAGAGAGAGAGAGACAGAGAGAGAGCGCGAGAGAGAGAGAGAGAGAGAGAGAGAGAGCGAGTTTGAGTTTGTGTTTTACGGCGTGAGAGAGAGAGAGAGAGACCTTGAGGGAAAGAGAGAGTGAGAGATGAGAGAAAGAAGAGAGGGCGAGAGAGACAGAGAGAGAGAGAAATGGACGAAAGTGGATGATCGTATAAAAGAAAAATACTGACGTGAATCATGATCATTTATAGGTCATTGGTGCCAGCCATAAAGTTGTGGTTTCGTAAAGTCTGGTTATTATGCGTATAAAACATAGACTGGTTGTCCAATCTATAATTAATTATTGTTTAAGATAGTCATTATTAAAGATAGTCTAGTCATTAAAGTTATATCTCTATTACTGTAGAGTTGATTTTTTTTCCGGGAATGACCCTTTTCTAGGAACAAAAAAGGAATTGGTCTCCGGTTGACTTTATTTTTGTCCGGGATCCTGAACGTGAGGCTGGTATGACAATGTGATGTTATAAAGGATTGTGATGTGATGTTGGTACGTGGCCTAATAAAACCTTTGAACTTGATAATGATGAAGTCAACAAAGAGCATGGGGTAGAAAAATACATTTTCAAAGTGTAGCTTGATACTCACATTCCTTATTTAGTTGTTTCTGATATTCTGTTGTCGGTGAAGAGAGGTGTGTGTGTGTGTGTGTGTGTGTGTGTGTGTGTGTGTGTGTGTGTGTGTGTGTTGTGTGTGTGTGTGTGTGTGTGTGTGTGTACATCTTTAAGTTGTTTAAGCCAATCACAGTCCAGTGGTAAAGATCTAGCGCCTTCTTTTTTTCTTTTTCTTCCGTGGGGNACGTGAATGGAATTTCCGTACGTGGCATTTAGTGTTAAGTTGGTCGGCTTGGGTTGCGGGGGAGGGACGATGGAGGGAGGAGGGGGGGGAAGACACCGAATGTCATGGGGGAGGGAGTGGGGAGGCCACTACATTTGCCCCACTACGTCAACATCAGTTTGAGAGAGAACGTCATTCTTACTTGTTTAAACTGCTCGAAATGGATGGTAGGCTTTCAGAAAAAAAACAAACCCGAAGGACTAATAACTATTCCCGGATAAACGCCATTATCAGCAGGAGACGTGTACATGTACTGTCAAGCACAGCGATTAACACATAGAAACATCCGGCCAACAAGTGTGACTGCCATTAGATTATATATAGGTGGGCCGGTGAAAAAAACAACAAAACAACACAATGTGGTCCACACGAAGACATACAGAGCGTCTCTATCAGTGACGTCATTTAGTGGGACTAGCGCCATTGTAGATTATTTTTTTATTCTGTATAATGCTATAGAACTACTAAGCAGTATAAATAGAATTCGCTTTATCGCCTTTGATGATAATTTTTCTGAGAAGACATTCCCATTCAAGTGGCCAAAACGTGTGGGTTATATCACACTACATACTTTTACAATATAGGTCAGTGTGGGTGTTGTTCTGACGACAGATTAACCCATGTCCGACTGTCAAACGGGCCAACATTCTATTTCAATCACTTTCCCCTAATGACAATTTTCGCTCAATCGCGAGGGTTTTCTTGTAACCAAATACTACTTCCTCCCTACATAATAAACGAATTCTTGACGTAATAAAAGCAAAGATGAATCGATATGTGAGCAGCAGGATGTGTGTCAGGGTCACGTGTGAGCACTAGGCTCTCACGTGGAAGTTAGGGCTCATTTTCAGGCAGTAGGTATATATAAGAATTAAATTGCTGTGAAGTTAGCGTCCCTGTGGTTTAGTGGTAGCGCCTTCAGACTTGCAAGCTGAGAGACCCTGGTTCGATTCCCGGCAGGGGCATGCACTTTTCTAGTGTAGATTTTTTTCGGCATTTCGTCTCAAAATTGATCATTCACATTAATTTGGTAAGATCTCTGGTGACACACTTCCCTAAAATAATATGTAACATCTGAACAATTATCAGACTGAGCTCACATTCCTCCCCCTTAATAATAAAGAATGAGTACTATATACAGTATATGCCTTGCCACCCGGTTACACATACAATGCAAAAAGGCCTACCTATCTTAACCCATGCTAGCAGTGATTTAAGCTTACAACACTTACTTGAAAATATCTTGTACACTTACTAGGTCCACTATCGACGCCCTGATCTTGTAGTCGAGGGCCGACAAGATGGTTGTGACAGATGAAATATGCTTAGCGTGAGAGAATTATATGAAGCCCACGGTCTCGCTACTATAAAGATCTCTTACGTACAGACATTTGTGAAGGCATTGTGATAGATGTTCAGCATGGTTATGGCATTATTAGATGGAGATAGGTGTTGAAACCCTCGTCATGCCGCTGATGGAGTCAAGAATTGACCTTTTAAAGACCACGACACATTCTTAAGGAGATATATTTCGATAGCATGGTTCGAACCTGCATCCTTCATTGCAAGAAGCAAGCACTCAATCTCTCGGCCACTCTGCTGGCTTTATGAATGCCCTCTCAGACTACTTTCTGTTGTGTTTTGGTCAGAAATCTCTTCTTTGGTCATGTTATACTACTCTTTCTGATCGCGGTTACTCCTACCCTCCTTCATTTGATCCCTGTTTCTTTCATCTCTTTCCTACCTTACCTTTCCCCTCTTACTAAGATGTTTAAAATATACCCTCCTATTATTAATCATTTCTTGTTTTTCTGCTCGTTCTCAGGAAACCATGATGTCGAGTCACTAGAATGCTGTCCAGAGGCAACGGGCTCCTCCTCTCTGTGGAACAAGTATCTCAAATGCACAAAGAACCCTGGCCACCACAAATTTATACCTATAGGCCAGTAAGTTATAATAAAGTAAATAACTATTATTTACTGTTCCATTCCATAATTTTATTCGGGGTTTTCATCAGTGTGTAGCTTATGTTCCCAAAAAGAAAGTCGTTCAATTTGTATTGTTGCACTTTTCACGGAAAATAAGGGAGTTTTTCAATAACATAAATCATTTATGAAACCGGATTCTATAAATACTTTTAGTGTCTTAACGAATAATAATTCCAGTCATGAGCTTTCTGTTGTCTGGTTTGTAACTGTGACCAAGGGATTGCATATTGAAGAAAGACAAGATCGTATTACTGTTCCCCCGTGGATCCCCCCTCCCCCCCTTCCTAATAATATCATAGTGGATACTGCACTTCATTGTACCGTATACATAGACAAGATCTGCTTCACTTGATTTCTGATTTAAATTTTACCAAACTTCATGCTTTTACCTTTCAAATTCAAAATTTCATTCTTTTTTTTTTTTTTTTTTTCAAAAAATATTTTTTTTCAAAATTTCATTCCTTTTAAGTGTAAACTAATGTATGTGTATTTGTGTTCCTTTTCAGATTTGGCATGGGCCACCTGCCTACTAGTTGTCGTGACAAACGACTTGTTTCCTACATCAAACTGGCCAGCAGATTCACTGTTCGACTTGTGTCCAAGCACACCAGCACTGATCGGCCAGACTGGTATCCATGTGCGTATATGAAAGGAACAGATCTTCCCCGCATTGCTTCTGGTAGGCTTGAGAAATACTATTATAGTAGAGCACGGATAATGTGTACAGCTTGGGACTGACCAGAAGTGTAATTATCAACTGAAATACATGTTAACCGTACACTTGACCTTAAGAAAGAAAAATCGAGACCAAAAATACTGTACTTAGTATCCGTGTTTTCTACTAGGCATGTCCGTAACATGCAGTTACAGTAAACAGAACAGAGAGCAAAGTCTACTTTGGCTGGACTATAGTAACCTCATTGCTATGATTCTGTGAATGTTTTGTTGTTGTTGTTTATTTTTACTGATGGCACGCTACCAACTTTCGCTTATTTTAGAGATCAGATGTCTGAAATCTCACAGAAGTAACCACTGCACGTAATGACTGTCATTCTCAGAAAATTGGTACCTATAAGTAACGGAGCATAAGTGCCACTAAAGAAGCTTTAATCTACACGTGATGTAGCAGAATATTTTGGCCTTGTATAAACAGTTCTATGCAATGAGCCAGTCAGTGATGATATCTCCGTGTTGTGCTCTGCTGATAGGAACCAGAGTGTACAAGATTGTGTTTATCAATGCTAAAAGAAGTGGGAGAATGGCCGTTATGATTATGTCTCTGACAGATCTATAATGTTCAGGTTTCTGGGACATCATAAATTTATACACCACTAGTTCACATGTAGGAATATCTAAGCGCCAGCCCTAGTCACTAGACTAAACAAGGACAGAAAAAAACTTGACTAATCTGTGGCCTTTGTTTTAATACTGTATATCATTGCAGGTAATGCATGGCTGACTGCTGATATAAAGGAGATTCCATGCCCAATACCAGACTGTCCATACAACAAAAGCCAACATAACGTCTACGGCTACATACGTGTCCTGACAAACAAACACGTTGTTTTTGACGTCAAGGAGGCTGTTCGTACAAATGCACAGTTTTTCTTTGACAGTCCAAATCACTCGAACAGAACATTCGTTGCACAGTGCATAGGTCTTGACTACAGCGCAGAGGACAACGATGTGGCACATCTCCAGTGCGTCACACATGACTCTCAGTTGTGTGATGAGTTGCAAAATGATTTGACCCAGTTGAAGACTGTGTACAGTAGCATACCTCCAGATGTCTGGCAGTTGTGTGATGACCTCTGTGTTGTCATATCCCATCCTCATGGAAGGGCAAAGACCGTCACTGTTGGCAAACACTGTGGCTTTGATGAGACGGGAACAAGATCACACATGTATTACTACACTAGTCCCACTTGCGCTGGAAGTTCGGGAGCCCCAGTGTACTATGTTAGCCAGAAAGAAAAGGGTGGTCATCCCATGTGGATTCCAGCTGTCCACAGTTTTCATTGCCACATCACCGAATTAAACTGCGGTTTTAAATAATACTGCTCTGTGTGAATGTATGCTCATATGAGGCCAAGTTGCAGGACATGATGAATGTATGGCTGGTCCATACATAATGTATATACATAATAGTTCCTCCCCTGTTCCACCCCATTGCTGGCCAGTTTGTCTATATCAAATCGGAATAGTCATGCTTGAGTCACATGAAGGGTCTCTTCCTACGTAACACCGAGATAGTCTGCCGAAAGAAAGGATACTTCAGATGAAAGATGATTCAGCTACGACTCCGAAGTCATCTACGGCCTGACAGATCTAAAATTATAGGTTGTCTACTGAAGGACTAAAGTTTCCTTGTGAAGCAGTCAGAGCCGTTTTAACCTGGTCATTTTCATGTTAGAAATTTGGCAGTGGACCTGTTCTGAAAACATCGCAACCGGTGATCTTCCTATTTAGAGCTAGTAGATCTAGCCTATGTAATAATATGTATTTATGTGTATTAAAGAAATGTGTAGCGATGATAATAAATGTACAGTATTACATATCTTTTGAAATGCTCAGCAGTCTTTACAACTGTCTAAATGTGGGAAGGATGGGCATTGAAGTTTGATGTTTGTCACAAAGTCTAATACTAATGCTCCGAAAAAACAAAATCATGGTTAAAATTAAAATGAGTTCGCGAAAGATTTTGATACTACTCTCAGAAAAGTCTCTAACCATCCATTCTGATATCAGGCATTATGATATCTGTCAGGATTTTTTTACAAAGTTCTTTTAGAAATAAGTGTATTTTACAAGGCACAGTATCTCATGATAATTAACCTGACCTAAGTTTACCTTAACTGAAGATTTGGAAGTAATAGGGTACCAAGAGAAATTCGGGTTAAAGACTGATCTGACAGCTATAAGTTACTGACAGTTGACTATATATTATTATGTTTAGGTAAAGTGAATCAGGGAAGTAAGTCAGTATGAAGAGTCAACTAACTTTTTGTCCCAGGGTAATTGATACCATCACTATACAGGGTTTAGAAGGTTTTAATATAATGCTCTTTTATGTTACATGTCTGTATTCAGCAATGTATAAGGTAAAGGTATAAAGCTTTATAGTTTTAAGCTTTGCTTGTTTTACGAAAACTTACTTTTAGTGTGTAACTCTTGGTATCTACAAATATGGAGGCTGCTTAAGTTTGAAGTTTGCAACTGTTTTATAAATGTCTATGTAAACAGCCCTTTTTTTTCTTTCAAAGTGTCATGGACCATTCAAAGTTGATTTTTATACATGGTCTCCAGGAACATTTGTTGTGTAAACCCGACTAGGGAAAATTTAGACAAGCACCTCCTAATGCATACATGCATAATGTATACCACAGTCATTGTACTGGCCAGTTGGCAACCTGTCACCTGTATACCATCGCATTCTCAGCGGGCATTACTTGCATTATCTGAGATGATGATTCAGGGCAATGTATGTGTTTTCTTTGTACATTAGACATATTGTATTTTTATTACAGAGGGAGAAAGGGGGATAGTTGGTAGGCAATGAGAGGACCATCCATGTAAAACAGGATTGAAAGGGTTAATTAGATGGCAGTGAAGGTCACATGTAACTCAGGTGTATAAGAATGATAAACTGCAGAGGCACATAGGCTACTAATCTCTAGACTTATCACAGGATTTTTGTCTCATTCTTGAAAGTAACATTTCTGTAAAGAGTATAATAAAAGTGTACACATCAAAGAAAGAGGAAGATATAGTCTCAAATTTAAAACAAAAATTTAACAAGGCCTACAATTTTACTGAATATAATTCCATAAGCATTTCCAAAAGACTTTACTCCCACTTAGCTATTGCAGTCACATTGTTGTTTGGCTGTTCTTGAAAATTATAGGATCTTTTCGATGAGACTCTATGATGTGCAAGATGTCATTCCAAATGGTTTCCTTATTGTTCCATGGTATGCATTACAGACATCTTTCTTCTATTACTTCCACAGAGTAGTAACACACAACAGCAGTATTTCAAATTGTTTTCATCACCACATTATAATGTAGAAATGTTATTTTCCCAGAAGTCAAATTATCATTAATTTTGTAAGTTAAGCTTGTCTTGAGAAAATTACTACCTGTGAAAAAAGGTTCCATTCAAAATTTTCCAAAAGGGGTTCCTCCATGTGACATAATTTAGTGTAGGAAATGGAAATGTGATTATTTCTTGATACTATCCTTCTTTACTTGGACATCATAAATTACAGCAATTTTTTTTATCAGTACTGGGCTGGATTGATGCTAGGATGCTCCAGAAAAATTAAGATTTTTTGCAAAAAGCCATTTCTAACATTTTTCGGCAATAAGATCATTGTGAAAAATCCACCTCTTTAGTAAGTCATTAATGGTACAATAACAGACAGCAATCAAGTCAAGTGAGATAAAACAAGGACAAAAGAAGAGAGTAAACTGACAAATGCACCAGTAATAAATCAAGAACAAAGTATGTAGATTTGTACCTTTATTCACAGACAGCTCAGGCTGCACAGGAATGTAATAAATCAAATCAGGTTCATGATAACAAAACAAAGATTAAAGAAACCACCACTGAACAGAGGAGAAAACGAATTAAAAGAAATCCAGTATCCAGAGAAAAAAATGTAACAAAGAAATGCGGACAAGAACTGAAAATGATAAAGCAATGACATTTTCCTCTATAATACTGATAAAATTAAGATTTGTTCTGTCAGTGGGAAGGTAAAGAAAAAGAAGAACACAACCATTCTCATCAGTCACAGGGTGTTGAATGAGCAGCTAAACACAGGCATTATTAGCATGTACAGATTAGTAAAGTATGCTATTAAGTTACAAAGCAGAGTTCTGAAATTGTTCTTTAATGTATTTATGATTCCATACACAGCTGGAAACAATCAAACAAATCACCTAAAAGTCTCTTCAGATCTTGCACAGCAAAACCTATTGACCTAAAACCTCATGGTCTCAGAAAAGCCATGTGTTACTGATACTTGAGTTGTGAGTCCTTTATGTTCTACATCAAATTTCACTCATGAACCCTTACACATCAGCACTCCAACTTTATAAATTCATGCCCTCAACTACAATTTCTAGACATTTTACTGGGTACCAGTGAGTATTTTTGATAGTGTATAAATATACTCAAGACATCTGAAATATGTCATCACATGACTTTGTTGACACAGATATTACGACTCCAGTTTACATTTTAACTACTAAGACACTGTACTAACTGCTTAGAACACACTGGCATCACAGCCCACTTATCTGAACTCAGCTGGACAATCTACATGGCATAAGTGTTATTTGTTGGAGGAAAGATGTGCTACCACATCAAAATTCAAAAATGTATTATGGTAATATGGTAAAGATCTCAGCTTCCCATTGTCCCAGCAACTTCACAGAGACAAAAGTCTACTCCCTTTATTGCAATATGTTTGATACCATTGTTCCCTTAAAACACAGTATTTCTCACAAAATGAGACATTTTGTGTACAAAAATCTGTAAAACTATGGTTTTAATTGCAACAGCTGCTAAGCTTCCTGTGATTTAGTAAAACAAGTTGTAATGCCTTTCTGCTTTTAGCAATCAGTAATGTGGAAAGTTGACATGTACTATGTGGCTTTCAACCACAAAAGGAATCCAGTTAGTAAAATTTATGTAGTGAATGAAACATCACTGGCTTTCTGATACCCACATGGGTAGTGAATTTCATCTCATGTTGTTACTGAAGGATCTTCATTTGTGTGATGTCATGAATTTGCCTAGCAAGAAATTAAACAATCACATCTAGCTGATTACTGGATATTTTTCAATATATTTCTGTGCCTTTTATCAAAATATGTAATCCATTTTGATGTATGATATCATATTTTATATGAAGGAAGTTTAGACAAAATAGGTTAATGTGTAGCCTGTTTATGGCATGATGAGACCTAATCAAATGATTATGTACTCAAATTTTTTTAATCTTGCACATGACTTCAAACACTGTGACTAAAACTGAGTCAGAAGTCTGAACAAGATGATACTAAAATTTTGCACTTGACCTATTTTGTGGAATATAATGTTATATGTCAATAGTGATGACATGTTCTGAACTTCATAGGTTTTTAGAGCAGATAAAGACTAGTGCTAAATATGTCTTCAACAAATGTACACATTTCAGACTAGCACATTTCCTTCACCACAATTCCCCTTCAATTATCATCATTATAAATGCCTAAAATCTCTAGAAAGTAGAAGAGCAAGCATAAGTAACATTTTAACAAAATCTAGATTGGGTTTCATTTCTGGTGCACTGCCACATTCTGACTGTAATACATGTCTCCACGTAAATATATGTTCAGACTTTATGCAACAGCTGTGCCATGATTTTTGCAACCTAATAAAGATGTCTTTAAAAATGTTACATTTTGCCTTGTATGCCAGTACTGTTCTTTCAAGATAACTGGAATGAATGTGAATGCATGTTTGATGTTTACAAAGAGATGGTAACTTTTATAAAGAAAAAGTGATTGTCTAAATGAGTGTGGTACAAAATAATTGTAATATATTCTCCATTACTGTATACACACCGGTTCTTGTGTTTCCTCTCCACTTATATGCCATCATCCAAACTTTTCATTTTGTCCAGGAAAGAATGTAAGCACATACATTTCAAAAGCCCTGTCAACTTCAAGCATTTCTCTGGTTAAATTGTCATTGGAGAATAAAACTTTGTAAAGCAAGGTAACAACTCACCTCAACCTTAAGTAAATTTGAATAAGAAATAATAAAAGTAAGAAGCAGTTAGTCTGAGGTACTGCACTGCAAGGTGTTGAAACATGTTTTAACTGATCTGTCACTTCAGCAGTCTGGTAATAAGAGAGTATTTCTTTAGCATCAATTTCACATATTTGATGCAGACCTATAAAACTGTACATTCTGCACTATGCTGTGCTAAGAGACAGATATCTTACTAGGTCTAGAAGGGAAGCCCACATCCTACAGTGCAGACTACAACATACAGCATGGCAAAACATAATAATTGCCACTAGGAAATATCTGGACAGTGCGAGTGGTGGTGGTGATGACAATAATGATGATAACAATAAAGATGATGATGATAATGTGACAGTTGTGTGGGGAGGGATACAATATTGACAGTGCACCTTTTGTTTGAAGGTGATCATCATGGAAATACTGGGTACTTTCTAATGGTATTCAGGATATGAAATGCAATAACATTCCTCTGTTCATTAGTGCGTGTTCTTGGTCAACTGTACAAACATATCTATATAAAGTGACAACCTCATTCACAACATGAACTTTGTGCCTGTTAGTGAGCTATTTCTGAGTGTTTTATCACATCTTACAAACTATTGATATTCACCAACAATTGAAGACACAACATTAACATCACAGTATGGACATTCTTGTCATTGTGTATAATCTGAATGCATAATAACATGCAAAATGCTTAAGCTAAGGACATGTTGTACCATTAAACGATAAGCAGCATTATTTCAAGAATATAATTTACAATTGCAGACAAAAACCAATAACCAGGAACATCACAATTATTCCATGACATCAAATTCATATACATGTATTTATATATCCTTACTGTTTTCAGATCACATGGTTTTATCTAAACTTATCAACACAACTCATCTGTGTTGACATATATAAGGACATGAAAACTAAAAAAGAAGTATGCAATCTTATATGTTAACACTGACAATTTGTGACACTTTAATGTGTTAGTCCAAGACCACTTTTGTATACAAAACTTCAATTTTCAGCGTAACATTATTGAGCCAAGAGTGACTTGTATAAAAGGCTTGTTAAATAAAAACAAAACAAATTCAAGGAGACAACTATTGTGAGCCACATTTATGAGTTTTACAATGTGGTAGTGGAATCATCTGCAAAAGCCTCAGGTTTACAAATGTTCTGTGTAACATTACTGAGCTGATAATGGCTGGTGTTAAATAAAAAATGGATCAACGCAACAAAAGGAACATAGGACACAATACTTTAAAGGCTTATCTAGGGAAGTTCTACAATAGAGAAGGGAGAAGTGCATGACAAACCAAAAAAAGTAATTCCTCTTAGTATTCTGGCATCAGTGATGTCTTAAGACATCCCCAACAAGCAACAACCCCTTTAATTAAGATTAGGCTAGGAATATGCTTGAGCAATTGGTAGGGATAGTCAAAAGTAAGGAAATCATAACATTTCTCTTTATTGCATAAGCAAAGAAACCGCCATTATTCAGACTGATAGCTACAGCTTAAAATTAGTGGATTTGACACATGACAGTCCTAAATGGCACAGAAATGTTTCTCAAATGCTTCAAAACACAAAATGTTTTATGGTACATAAAAGCCCTTCAAACAGGGCACTCCACCCTAACCTATCATAAACAAAGACAATCACATTTTGACCATTACTGACCATTCAAAGCCACTCTTTCTTATAAAGTCTGTACACTAGAAAACTATATGTATAAACCTAGAACAAAAACAATTTACTTTCACATGATCTAAGAGTGTTCTAGCACAAATAAAGGTGCAGATCATCTTCTCTCTCATATACTGATGTAACTAGCTATATTAGTGGTGTCACATACTCACTTTCTCAGATGGCTGATGAAATAGCTGGTACTTTTATTAATTTTTTTTTTTTGTAAATGCAAAACAATGAGACTGACTCTTACACAATGAAAAGGATACCCTACAAAACTGGGAATAATGAAAAAACAAACTGGTCCTACAAATTTCTTTTGAGCAGTACAATGTTTACTCATACACACTCCTTGTGGTTGAGTAAACATAACAAGGGACTAGAGTTTGACTACTGCCAACTTCGTGTCTTGACACATTGACTGGTTAGGCATTGTGTTTCACAATAAATTGCTCAAAACAGATTTACAACATCTGCACTAAGAAAATGTAATCCATATCATAATTCATTCCTTGGGTACCCAGCTACTAAATGTAGACTTTTTGGCAATACTGTACTGAGTTCCAATAAATGAGTACCTGATGAATGATATGTGTTTACACTGAGGAGTGAGGAGTCAAGTACAATGACTCTCTGAGAGCTACAACTACTGTTCCTGCTGTTTCCTGGGATCATGAGTCTCAATGATTCATAAGGAATATTGCTGGAATAGTGCATTGGCTTTTTCAAGAAAAGAAGGTGTGGTCTTCTTACACTGTAAGGAAGATTGGGATTAGTAAGCTGCTAACCCTGAGCTCATGGAGTGCTGAACACAACATGACAAGTCATAGAGGTATAATGCCCTTTAACAGCTCAGGCAAATTTATTATTCTTTAGTCCACACTATTCACACATATGCCATGACCCTTGTCTTGGATTTCTGTTACTGGGAGTCAACACTAGTCCCACTTTAATATAAGGTAACACACAATACATAGGGAAACATATATGTAAGGTATAATAAAACTATACTTGGGATTGTGATAAATTATATATTTTTATATTAAGCGTATGTACATATCTTGTTTTACTATGGGACACATGCTTGTGTCTTATTGCACACTGATGTTTTCAGCTGTTTCAACAATGATTTGTGACATGGGCAACAAAATTTTATTAGTCCTATTTTTTGGCAGCAATAAAATTTATGTGCAACAGCTGTGACAATGCTATGTTGCCTGTAAACAACAGTAATATAAAGAATAGCTAGTCAAGTCTATGACTGAAACAAAATAAAAGTATGAAAAACATTCACATTCCTACATCACCAAAGTGGAATGAGGTATTTACACTTCTGTGTGTTTTACCTTATCATTATTCTCTCAGATGTGATATATAAACCCTAGTCTGTGGCAAGAGTTATAGCCCACCACCAAATTCACTGCATAATAATTTATAAATGTTATATTCATACCTAGGACAGGAATCCGAACACATTGCTTTCATATTCACACGGTATCATATAAATAATATCTGTAGGATGAACTGCGTTGTCAATAAATAAATAAATAAACAGGGGTAAATTTGAAGCAATAATAGACGTGGCATTTCTATGTAATTCAGTACATTAGAAACAAGAGCTGGCTTGGTGCTGATACTGATAACCAAATAGGACAGAGTATTTATAAAACACTTGCTGAAAATGTTATATTCAAGGTCAAAACAAACCAGCCATCATATGTCATGCACAAAAAATTACAATCCAAAGGGGAAAAGTTAAGTGGTCACAATGCTGCTGACACACCACCATCCGGTAAGTATTCTGGCCTGTGTCCCATAGTTGAGTGAGAAACAGGATATAGGCCCTACCACCAGAGATGAAGGAGACCCCTGCTCCCATTGCTCAACAGTTTCTCTGACAAAGTCTAAACACAAGGAGACAATAAATAATGTTAACACAACAACAGGAACTGCTCTAGAAGTGTTTTTTTTTTTTTAATAAGCGTCTAATTTTCATGAAAAGTCAGAAATGGCGTTTCATTAGAATCTAATATTCACGAGCCCCACATGATGGCTTTCTCATGTATGTGTGTGAGCACAGAAATCTAAAGCAGTCTGGAAAGACAATAGATTAATTGATGATAAAAAAAAATTTGGTTTTTATTTTCTCAAAAACATTTTTTACTGAAACTGCCAAACTAGCAACTTTGTTTTGCACAAAACTTGCTTCTTTTGCAGAGAGTAATTTTGGCAAGACACGATCAACTTACGAAATTCATGATAATTGGATCCTTATGAAAAGAAAATCACTTCTACAGTAATCAAGCAGATAACCAAAACATACTGGCTTTAGCAAAATGAAAAGCTGTACGGTGCACAAGCACTGTATCCTTGAGCATAGACAATATCACAAACATGAAATTGAGAAAAAATGACAATATCACTTGCAGGTGTCTACGCAGTGAGCTAAAACAATATGAATTGAAAATGGAAGGACATAAAAATGTCAATCTCTCTACATCACATACTCTTAAGTTTGAACTCTACTCAGTTATTGTAATCAGTATTAGCACTTAGAAATGGGAACACGTAGCCATGGGAATGTTAATACTAAACTGTTTCTAGCACTGAAATACAAACAGAATTTACAATGTCACAGTCTTAGACATATGACGGTGTGTGTAATGAGGCGCACGCAGATGTATCACAGTGCCTCTGGTGGGACATCCTCACAAGAAAACTGGTGCAATTTAAATGTCCTTACTACTAGTACGTTAAATATGGGGCAATGAGAACATAGCCATTGATGAATAAAGTGCTTTTCATTTACAATCATTCCTCTACAAATTTATATTACAGCATTATCATTTCCTATATCAGCACTAACTATGTGATGTGTGAGGCATAAATCCTCTGACAATATATATACCTACTGCTCATAAGACATGATAACACAATACAGAAATAAATTTTAGTTGACAAAACTTTCCTCACCTTTATAAGTCAGAACCTATAATAATTTATATACATACCTACTGCTCATAAAATATGATCCTATCTGAATATAACTATCTGTTAATAAACCTCCTCTGTCTATGTAAGTCATGCTAAAAATTACAGCTAACAAAAAAGTGCACGGAAAATACAGCTACCAGTACTGAATTTACAAGCCATAAGAGAAAGGGAATTCACCTAGGGTACCAGTATTCCATAAGCTTGTTAAACATAGAAGGCTAATGAATCATGCATGCATAGTATAACTATTCTTACTAACATTAAAAATCATGAGGAAAACATGAAATGTAGGCTTCACTAAGCTGTAGGACCCTCTAATAACAAGAAATGACCAACAAAACTATTAATCATATCTGAGCTGGCGTGATAGGAGTGGGATTTAAAGAAACAAGTCATGCTGAAAGAATAAAACATAATACATGCATGCATCATACAAATTAATATCCTAGCACATTTTAAAGAAAAAAAAATCAGTTTCTTTGCACTCAATCTCCTCTGCACAACAAATGTCACAGTTCTGTAGTTACCCTATGAGTATTGCACAACAAATAAAAATTGGGAAGAGGAGTCAATCCATTTCCAAAGCAACTTACAGACACCTGACCATCATCTTTCTCTCTTACCATAAAGCACTGCATCTTTGGTTCTTGGATATGGCACACCAACAATGTCATCTGTTTGCTCTCTGACATACTAACCTTAACATCCAGGTTTACTCTCTGATTATAGTTTAGTTCAACAATTAACATTTCTTGAAATTACTTCACAAGATAATATGTGTGATTATTTAAACTCAAGAAATGACAGCTAAGCTGACCTATTAGCAAGGCATACATTAGTTTTTAATATCCATCTTGGCTTCCTGATCAATGGATAATTGTAATGACTACATGAACAACCAAGACTGAAGTTTATTTGTGTCTTTTTCTGTCATCTATCAAAGTATTTCTCTATTGCCAGTTCAGTACTAGCTGATACACAACTTTCCTCCCAAACTTCCTGGATCTAAGATGTCTTGTCTGGTGACTGTGGTGCCTTCTCTGTCCCCTCCTGTTCCATTGAGTCGTCCATCATGCTGCTCTGCTGTTGATCTCTCAGGGTAGTGATCAGTTTGTCCACTAATACAGACAGCACCTTGTCCAGGGGATCCATGAACCCACGCTGTACCCACTTAGGGATGGTGACACGGGCATGGGAGAAGCCAAGCTTCTGGAGGACATAATCAGCACCCACTGGGTCTATCTGGGTACTAGCCCAGTGAATGAGTCTGATGACAAAAAAAGATAGGTTTATCATTGCAACAAAAACATGAAGGAAACTAGGATCCGGAACTGTTGACAGAACCCATCAATCCTTAATCCTAATATGATAGAATGTATTACACTTATATTCATACCACAGCTCTAACCCACTGGCACACCCAGATTTGCATCCCATGACCCTAATATGTAACTCCAAAGCAATGCAAAAGGATTAATCAATGGTGGAAAAGGGAAAACTGTGTAGGGTACTACTACATTACTTCCATACAGCTTTGACTCAATTTAAACTAACAAGATATTTAAATCCCGACTTGAATTGAAAAGTTGATACAGAAGGTAAATTTGAAGTATTTCAGCACTTCACATGCTACACAATACGGACCGGCTGAGTTTCTGGACATGCTACTTGCCTCAAAGTTGGTTCAAGCTGCCAGGTCTTGCACTCAAAAGTCCTATAGTCATGTTTCAGGGCTGAAGTGGGGTCTGACAGTTTCTCTGTCTTGCTCACCTTAGAAGAAGAAGCCCTTGAACCTGAGCATAAGTGGAAGATTTTAAATAAAAACATTCAGTTAGATATTACAGAGAAGAAATCAACTTTTGAACTGTTTCAAGTAGCAGAAAAGCGACAAACATTCTGAATCATATCATTCTCCTCTTATTACTGTTGCATTCTCACTAGGTCATGTCTACTTGTTTTGGTTAATTTTCTCTGAGATTATCCTTAAAATTATGACCTACCTATGCTGATAAGTAGGGGCAAAATGTGGCTTTCTAATTCAGCAATTTAACCCATTTACATTTGCAAGATCACATAATTATGTACTGGTATCATAGCTGAGATATGTCCCTTGTTGTTCTTCATACTGTTTCACTGAGACACCTACCTCTGTCTTTCTCCCTGATGTATGAGGATACAAGGTCATGCAGAAACAGGATAACCTCAGCATCCATAGCCACATAGATATGGTCATAGAACTCTGCCACAAAACTGCACTCCACCACAGGTCTGGGCTCTGAAATTTTATTTCATACATAATTATGATCACAATTAAATATATGAACACATAGTTAGGTACCACTGTACCAAAACACTGCACTCTGATGGGGATATAATCACCCAAATAATCTCCATTTTTTTCATGTCTCCTACACCCTATCTTTGGATCTATATATGATTTCTGAGGGCCAGATATAATCTTCACATTCACAAAATAACTATTTTATCCTTTCAAAAATAGGCTTGATACAGTGACATCCAACATATTTCAAAACAACCCTGATTCTGATGGTTTTATCATATACCCACTCAACTGATTTTATTATCAATTTTAGTCCAATTGCAGAAACCCTCCTGGCACATTCATTAAATTCATGCAACATTTATATGATAATTGATTTTGAATAATTAAATAAAAGTAGCAAACACTGTTCAGTTTTCCACAGGAAATATCACAAAATCTTGTGTATTAAATTCATATAGCTGTGTCTGATCATGCTGCATGACCTGATTGCTAATAGCCATGAATACAACATACTGTCAGAATAGAACAGCAAGACACTGTATGTTGCTGGAGGTAAGCAGGACACAGATTTCTGCAGTTGGCAGAAGAGTCAGGACACTGATGAGAGGACAGATAAAGAGAAAGACTGACCATCCTCCTCTGGTGGGTTCTCCCCTTGAAAGTGTGATGTCTTCAGGTTCATATACATGGATGGGAAGGCAAAGATGACCTCAGTCTCATGGCTGTAGTAGCTGGCCTTGACCTTGCTGAGCTTCCTACCCACTTCTTCTGCCGTTTTCACAACTGAGAATTCTGTCACAACTGGACAATGAAAGAGAAAGTGAAGAAATAATGTGACAGCTTACTTAGGAGTAACACCTGAGCAAACTTCAGGCAGGCTATCTACACAATGGCCTACAAAGAGATTTGTAATCAAACAAAAATGAACTAAGCAGAAGTCTGGTGGTGGGGTGCACTACATTAAGAACCCATAATTAATACAGATTAGCATTACAAGTCTCTTACATCATACTGATGATCTCATCTCACAATGAAAAGCGATGAAATGAGAAGTGTGTTCTCCTCACAGGTCATAAATAATTATGTTAAGACACACACCATTTACCCACTTCCTGAGCCACTGCAACTGAGCTGTAAAACATTCTGCATTAGTCTCTGGGCACCTAGCGTCTACTTAAGGCCACATCACAAATCTCAATGCCTATAGATAACTGCTTATTCACTTTCACTGTTTTGCAACGATTTTCACAGCAGAAATATTTAAACAGTATCCTTTCATGCTATCGCGGAGCTGTGATTTAGCTGAATTGATTTACAGTCACTCAAATTTTTTAGGTAAAAACTTGCTTCAGAATGCAAATTCGGCGAGAAAAATACACAGCAGCTTCTACCTTTGGGGTCAGTTGCTGATGATGTCATGGCATAAGTGAACCATTCATCCACAGAGGTGAAGTTAGGAGGCATGTGCTGGGTGCGGGAGATCTTGCATATTGTGGCCATGTGGTTGTGAATGACCTGTGGTGAGGTAACCCCTGTGACTCCTGTGGATTCTTTCCCTTGTTGACCCACAATGAACTGAAGATCCTGCACTATGTGTGTGCCTGTGAAGGAAGCAACCAAGGAGGATGAAATAATCTGAAAAATTCCTGCATCAGCAATGTAACATAGTAAAACCTGATCCAGGCTTTACGTCTGTGAAGACCATGTGGCTATCTAGTAATGATCTGTGGGATATTCTGAACCACTCCATAATCTCACCAATGTGATATGATTATCCATTCTTACTGTTCGATGGGGCCTGTCTCTATGTGACTGTTATAGAATCCATGGAAAATGGAATAACAGAAAATTACCAAAATTTAATTACCATAAACCATATGAGGATGGAAACTAGAAGAAGCCAAAAAAAAACAAAAAAACAACAATACAAAACACAACAGTGCCAAACTGCTGAAAGAGAAATCATTTCAACAGAAGCTCACTCTATGTAAATGACAACAACTTTTACCCCAGCATGAAGACAGAATATAAAGTTCCTTAACAAAAATTAAATATATGAAATAATAAACAATAAAATGGATTTCAAACTCAGCTTGTTTACTACATGTGGTTAAAGGTCACCTAGAAAGAGAAATACACTGATTCACCAATGAAATATAGTAACTGACCTCCTTCAGGAATTTTCTGAGCCTCAGTTGAAAAGTAAATGTATGGATCCTTGATGTTAAACAGAGCCCAGTATTTTGCCCTGAAGTTGACACCATGGAATGAAGCCAGCATGAGGCCTTCACCTTCCAGTGCCATAGTGCCCCCAAGTACCATCCCCTCCTGAGGCAGGACTGAGGGCAGCATGGAGAACTGGCAACCCATTAGATGCTCCAGGGCTCCTTGCCAGTGGCGGTGGTGTCGAAGCTCATCCATGACAGCTAAAAGACAAAAGAAAGCAAATGAAACATACTTTTGTGAGTCCCATTCACAACATGTCCTACAATGCTTGTTTCTTTATAACACTGGCTTGCATGAAAATCTGGACTAGTAAACTCAAGTTATTTTTCACTATTCTCATTACCCTGTCTATGTTTATTATGAAAGTAAATAGCATCTCTCCTTGAGGCCTTCCTCTTTAGTACATTCTAAGGCAAGTCTGAATTTCACAGTGAGGGAAAAGCACCTTGTGTGGGTTTGATGAGCCTCTATATGCTAGTAACTCAACAGTTTGGAGGTCACAGACTACAGCAGACCAACTAGGGGGAAAAATACCTAACATACATACTCCAAATCATAAAATTCATAAATTACTAAATGTAGAGTAAAGTGTCTATGTTGAGATACCACTGAGCTGACATGGCTGTATAATAAACCTCACAGACTTGTGAAAGCCGATATCAAAAATGAAACTTATTTGTAATTATTAAAACTTCAGAATTTTTACCACTTTCTGAGATCTTTCTTGGCACTTTAGCTTGTGCACTGGCAGGATATGCAGTTGTGTGCTGGAACACTCTGCGACTGCTCATAACTTGCTGGGAGAAAAACTCATCCAGTTTGGAGATGATCTTAATGAGGTCTGGGGTTGTGGACCGAGATATCATCAGATGGAAATGTGACCAGGACAGCTTGCCACTGACAAACAGAAAGGCTGACCTGCCATTGGGGAGGAAAAATGATAACCAGTTGAAGTTTATCATTACAGTTCTTCAAGACATCTGCCAAAGTCTTGAAATATGTACTGCAAAATTCTAATCGCATATCTTGTAGTGCCATCAAAACCTACGGGCTGAGGAGTGCTTAAGAAGATGCAAAATTTCATTTTAAAGGACAAGCAAATGATATTACGGAAAGATAAATGTCACTGATTTTCACAATAGTTATCTACATGTTGATGTTGTTGAATGTTAACTACAAATAAAAATAGTCAAAAACACTACTGCGAGTTTACAGTAATTTCTAGATATGTTCTCTTACTGGTTTATGGAACAAGGCACAAATATAAAACACAGATCAAATTACATGCCACTGGGGTAGAACAAGCAAATAAATAAATACTTTCTGCTTGTCTCAAAAACCTACCATCTCAGCAGTTACTGTTGAAATTTGACACAGACAATATGGTGTAGGATGTACCAAACTACTGATCACAAATCAGCTGACACATGAAGGCATAATAACACATAGCATTACATCACACTTCAGGCATTATCATCAGACCTGTTAGTAGCCAATGGTGTGTCCAGCTGCGCATCAGTGTCTACGTGCCACTCATCATTCAGAAGTAGCTCCAGATTGCTGAGTCTGGTCATGATGATGGAAGAGCCCATATAATCTATCTTGGTCTCCAGCACTGATGTGCTCAGTCCAGCCTGGTGGTCAGGATCCTGTCCTAGTTCTGGGTCCTCACATACAGAAACTAAGGAGATCAAAGAGTCAAAACATAATAAAAGCTTTGCAAACTGAATGAACAATATGTCAGTTATTTCAACAAGAATGCCTCTCTCATTAACAAGAGGTCCAAAAAGGACAAAAATTAAACGTACTCAACATTAGTCAGTAGCAGTGAATAAATTAAATGAAAATGGTAGAAGCTACGATAACAAAACTGAAAAACATCAGCTTATCCGCAAGATTTTACAGGAAACAGATACATATGAATAGATATACTGGGAAGTCATAATATCACTCAATAAAATATAGTGGACTCAATCACCTAACCCTTGAAGTTTTAAACCAGTTTGCTGAACTTTCTAGTTCATGGGGGCTTGCAGCATAGAAGTTAAACAGCATCACTTCTGTCCATGGCTTCATCTCTACCTTTTCCATGCTCTAAATGAGTCTTGGTGAAGTAGAATCAACTACACTGAGGAAAATGGATTAACCATAAAGACCACTTACAGAAGCCATTGAGATCATTGACATCAATGGTTCCACCAACAATTCCTCCCTTGGACTCAAATGATGATTTGCCAAAACCAGCTTCAATGTTGAGATTCTTGTGACCACTGCTGTTGATGGATAATCTCCCCTGTGTCTTCAGGGCTTTGGTGCGCCACCTGTTGAAAAATAAAGACTGAGTGAAAAGGACAAACTCTGACGATGAAGCACAGAACTTAAACAATTATTTGGTAAAGGGGGTGTGTTGTAAGGCCACCTTATGCAACACAGGCAACACCTTTTCAGTACTGTCGGGTGACCACTGTACTGTAGTTAAATAGTGTGGAACTATCAAAATATAAGTCAGAGTGAAAGGTAACAGTACTTTTGTTGCACTGTTGCTGGGGGTAACATTTGTCACAGTAAATAAAAAACATCCCAACTCAGGTAACGAACTTTTCAACCTTCTCAGGCACACAAATGCAAGCTATTTTTCATCACCTGAATTGTATCAACTACCACTGGATCATTGCACCAAGCCATAAGCCAGCCATCTTATCACCTAAGAATGATCCCAACTTCTGATAGCATTACAAAAATGATCAACAGAAGATCAACCATCCACCAGTTTACCAGGGTCCTCCTTGAACTCATGACAAATCAATGGGAAAAATAGCCCTAGTCATGGGGAGGAGAAGAAGGCAGTGGTCAATAAATAAAACCAACAACAACAACAACTTACTCTGTATTGCCCATAACATTTGCCATGTTAACCTCCAAGTTCAGCTGTGCCAAGTTGACAGCAAACAGGACAAGGGTCTCCCATGAGCTGCTGACACTTGCAGCAACCGGCGATGATGAGGCTGGAGGGCCTGTCGAACCTCCTCCTATGCTGTGGCGATGACGTGGGGGCATGTCAGGGGAGGAAAGTGTTCGCGACTTCTTTCGATGGGTTGATGAGTCTCTGCTGGGATGGTCGACAGGTGGGGGAGGTGGAGGAGGAGGGTGGAATGCTGTGTTGATCCCTTCAAACAACAGGGGAGAGATGGGTTAGGGTAGAGATTATATGAGGTGTCCATGGATATGAAAATAAGATGACAACAATTTGAAAGCTACAGATTGCAGATACAAAGCTATGAATATATCCTCATGAAAAAGAAATGTCCTGACTAAGTTTATGTTAAAACAACAGGTAAGCTAGTCACTTTAATGGCTACAAAAACTGGTCCAGTGTAAACTTCAGAAATTAAAATTCTAATGTAGTTTACATTTCTTAAAGAATATCAGCTTTACTCTTTCTTCTCCTTCTATGATACAAGGCTGCAAAAGAATTTGATATAAAATCAAAAGCCTTCTAACCTCTACACATTATCATTGTATAAATCTGCCCCTTCTTTAATATGTTAGTAGTTTAGTTTAGTTTCTCTGTCATGTTTGCATCCATCATAAAATGCAGTACAGAACTTAGTTCAAACACTTCTCTGGGGAAAATAGCCAAACTGAAAATCGCAACCGAAGAACAAGACCAAAAGCTGACAACAATACTGCATGCGAGACATAATTATACACTCAATAGTTTTTGCCATGAAGAACAATTAATTTCACCTTGATAAAAAACATGAAATCACTACTGACAACACTGCGAGAGATAAAACTATGTTCATCACAAACGTGTGCAGAATTCTTATGCATGTGTCCCTGGATATACTCTAACAAGATTAACACTAGACTACCTAATGTGCGTTCATAAGGTTCCAAAATGTAAAAATTTCATTAAAAAAAACATCAACTTTTATGTAACAGAGTGAGTACAACTACATGACAAAGTTAGAGAATATGTTCTGCTAAAAGCCAAGAGTTACATACACTTGTTTTTATAGCAGGTTACAATAAACCATAACAGACCAAGTATAACACAGATATCTAGCTAATAATAAAAATCCAAGGAAACTGTTATTTCTCTTACAACACCTTTCTTTATGAAGCAAAAGTAGAGGTTTCTTGAAAATCTCCTCTCATAAATCTACACTAACACAGTCTGCCTATTTGTCCTTATGGTATCTCATCTGTCTCTGAAGTTGTTATGAATGTTTTTAGAATAATATGTTCCCTCAAGCTCTTCCCAATCAGAGGACAGAGCCTCTTCAGTGTTTTCAATAAACAGGCAACGACAAACAATTAAAACAGAAAAAAAGTCACACCTCTCTTTGTTGCAATCTCACTCTTAAACTCTGGACTGAGCTGGATCCGAATTTTGTCGCCCGATGAGCCTCGTCGGTGATGCTTTTTCAGGGGCTTGGGTGGAGTGAGAACATTGAGGGATGGATGGGAGAGGGAGTTTGGGGACAGGAACATGGGGCGCTGAGACTGAAGGCCAGATGGAGATGGGGAATCAGGCGCTGAAAAGGTCAAAGGTTATAGGAACTCAAAGATCAAATTTTGAGGGGCTGTTAAGGTGAAATGTGACAGGCTCTGCAAGGGTGAAATGTTACAGGTCAAAGAGGGCAACTTGTTACTTTAGTGTTTTCTGTTGTGATCACATGCAAAGCAACATTCCATTTACTGTGCATCAAGGTGAAAAAATGGAAAGTAAATGTGACACATAACAGAAATGCCACAATTTCAAAACAAAGTTGGAGATCAACGACAGAGAGGGACAAAATTACTGTCACGAGCGAAACAATCACAAAATGTGAGTACATCACGATCGAAACAATCACAAAATGTGAGAACAAACTTCACAAATGTTAATCTTTTTTTTGTTTTTCAGTTTAAAACGTTGCACATGCACATTCACCATCACAGTGCATCAAGACAACCTCAATATCAAATAACTTTCAACAAAATACGTGCACTATCTAACATGATGCTGTGACTAAAGCATATCATGAAAACTACCTGTAGATATTTTAAGAAGTTCTTGTCACCACTTTGCCTAGCTATTTTATCCAGTACATATGTTGTATGAAAACTATCATATATTCAAGAGGTTAGTAAGAACAGTGTGACTGTTTAGCTTTAAGTGACTTTGATTAAGTAAGTGTCTGGTGTCACTTTGCTGATATGTTTGAATCAAGCTGATATGACATACTCAAAGCCTATACATAAACCATCAAATCCCATTGAGATAAGTGAAATAACCATTAACATTGCAATCCATGATGATGGGTTAAATGTATAATTCCAATTTGTTTCTGTATTGATTCATGCAAGCATACTAAAGGCTTATACATATACTGTTCCATCTCATGAAGGCAGTAATAAAGTTATTATAACTGTTTATTCTGTAAACCCTGTGTAACATGCTAGTGAAAGCTGGTGCAGATTACAAGTGCCGCAGTGTAAAAAAAATAGAAGTATAGTGCTGGAATGTGTTACAGTGTTTCAAAAAAATATTCATCCATGAGGTGATCTGATAAAAAATTTACTTTTCATTGTTCAACTCTCACATATACTGACTCTTTAAATCTTCTCAACAGTTTAAAATAATTTCTTGTTTCTTCCTCTCACAGTGCCCATGACATAGCTCAGAATGAACTGCCATATTGCTTTTTCAACAGACAATAACTCACAGAAGTCTCCAATTCAGTGCACAACTTGCATTTCAAACTCACAATATATGAAGACATAGGTGCCCACCCAAATACATTGTATACAATGTTTAAAGCCACATCTCAACAATAAACACTGCTAGCTAAGCATGATTATAAACCAAAATATCTTATTCTAAGCAGTAAGACTGAATTTCAAAGCTCTGCTACCAAATTACTACATTTTGTAAGCAAATTCAATAGGCCTCTTAATGAAAAAGGAAGGCTTTTCTTTTTCAGCAGATTTTCACAATGAACTATTACTTTCATACCAAGAGTATAAAATTTGTACTTCTGTACTTGTCACTTTCCATTCCTAAGTCCTCATACATTCATTTGCATCAGCACAGAATTCATATAGTACCGTATTCCACTTCAATTTCAAGGCTTAAGAAAATAACCTTGGTTTAAGTTTGGAAATAGATTCACTTCACTGTTACCACAAATCTAAAACTATTACTGCAATTAAATCTACAACACACACAGATTACATGCTGTATGTTTAATCCCTTTGACTGCTGGCGACATGGCTAACTATATCAAGGGGATACACAACAATGTCCCCACATGCAGGCCATGATGTCATATTTACCATCCCCCGCGTTCAGGTTCATGCTCTCATCTCCCAGAAAGAGACGTCGTGCCAGTGTGCGACGATACCAAGCCCTGGGCAGTGACAGGATCTCAGACAAGCGTCGCATGTCATACTTGAAAGATGCCGTGCCAATGTCACATATTGCTGCAATAGAAAAATTTGGTATAGGCTCCTTTAAAATCATAAAAAACAAACTGAGTAATGTATATGAAATGGATGCACTGATAGTATCTCTCATTCCCTATTAATAAATAAAAATGTTTCTTTTTATTCGCATCAAACAGTGAATGTCTCTACCCTCTTCCTTCAGATGGACTGAAATATGGCATCTATACCTAGTGAAGCTGTAGGAGTGACTGAATTGTCTTGCCTATTGCTCAGTGATGTGGGTCTCTATGTGAGAATCGATATATTATGTGTTGATGCAGTTTAGTTTGCAAGCTTTAGTTAAGTAATTCATAAAATTCTATACGATTATAGGAAAACAACTCATTAGGAAAAAGGGGAGAAGAGAAGAAAAAGCCCCTTGAAGTGGAACTCAAACATTGCTAAGCTAAAACTTCCATTCCTGTTTATCATTAGGTAAAACATCTCACCAGAAAATCTGACAACATTTGATCTGGTCTGCTGGTCTCCCTTGCTTGTTGAGTCCAAAGGCTCATTATATCTCTCCATCTTCCGAGTACGAGAAATGTTGACCCTTATGAACTCCACATTGAGGCTGAGTGAGTCCCTGCGACCCATATCATGGATAGCACTTGTTGCAATTTCTGAGATACGTTCTGGAAAAGGAGGAGTTTAATAAATTCACTGTACATTTTCTTGATCCTTTTCTCTATTCACTGGTTGATTTACATATAAAGAGCTGTCAAATTTTTCCATCAGTCTGTCCCTCAACTCTCAAGCAAATGCTCTTAGCATTATCTCAGCACTAGTATTCCATATATGTGGTATTTTTTTCATTAGCTTGTTGAATTATTTTTTAGGTGATACTCCATACATTGCTGACATTAAGCAAGGCATACCTTGTAACTGGCTATGTTGTGGACCTAGCAAAAGCCCATTTTCATGGTGGCAAGCAGTGCTGTTCTGCAGCTCTATGCACCAGTGCACGTCATTATTTGTCCTCAGCATGCATTCTAATCTATACCTATTTTGCTCCTAACATTTAGTGATGATGTAAGAAGCTACCAGATTAAAACACACATCAAATTTCATGAGTAAAATCTGAAGAAATCTGTGCAGATTGAGTCTCATGGCTGCTAAGAGTGAAAATATGACACCCACCATGCTCCATACACTTAACATTAAAAATCCTCACCCAGTCCAGTCTGACCCCTGAAAGCTGGTGAATCTGAATGTCCTGCCAGCTTCCGCTGAACTCCAGTACCATACGGATGGAAGATGTACAAGGAGAAGTCTGACATACAGCCAGTCACACTGAGCCCTCCTGAGCTGGAACCAGGGTAGAAAGAGGGGTCTGAGAGGCCACTGGTGTGGCGAGTTCTGCTGGAGGTCTGACTGCTGCTACCAGTGGGTGGGGTCTGTTTCATGCTTGGAGCTGGAATAGTGTTTAAAACAGCAATCAGTAAATTAGCACAACAAATAACAGCACATACTAAACACAAAAAGGGTTAATCAAAGATTTGTATATGAGATGTTTGTAAAGAGAGATTAAGAAAGGTTTGTTGTAACAGATGGACATCCCAACTTCCATATGACAAAAGCATAAGAGACAAGGATCCAGTAATCAGAAAGAAAAAGGCAAACACTTGTCCACATTTAAGAGGACCTGATGTCAAAAAGTTCTACTGGAAGGAATGTGTGACAGGAGTGAAAATGAACACACAAGAGCTAGAGTCAGAAGTGACAAATTCCTAACTGAATGATTTGGTTTTGGATCTAATTCCATCTTGCTCAGGCACCAACCAACCACTCATTACCTTTCTTGTCATTTTAACAAATCTATAACCATAACATCAGGCTAAAGAGCTCAAGCTCAAGAGGCCACTAAATTAGAAAAGTAAAGTAAAAAACTTATAAAGTAAAGCTCACTTTTGCCAGTTTTGGGAGTCTGAACACTGTCCGCCAACATACTCTCATTGATGTCTGTTTTCTTGGTGGAGAAGAACAAATCCAAGGATGGAACTTGAAGAAGACACTCCACTCGTGACACTGGGTGGCAGTTGAAGCGGATGAATGAGGGATCAACCTGAAGCAAGGATAATTCAATACAAAAACGTAAATTCTTTAATTTCAAAGGCTTTTTTATCTAGAATTAAAATCACTACTAGGAGCTAGTTTTCATAAAAGCTTGAAGCTTGCTAGCTGTGTGTTAACAATGATAATTTCATTTTTTAAGAACTAAAATGATGTGAAAATATGTAGCCTTCAATATCCTGACCAGGAAATGAATACGGTATTTTAACTGGACAGTTAATGAGAAGATCAGAAGGATTGTTGAGTCGAACAAATGGAATGTGTGAGCTGAATGAATGATTAAATTTTCTTGTCTGTTGCTCAGTGGTGCGAGTCTCCATGACAGAAGTCAATGTATTCTGTGTTGCAGTTTTGTCTGGCCAATGTTGAGAGTAAAAATTAATTACAGATAAGTGTCCTGACTGACTGTTTATAAGGAGCAACCATGACATTTAGGCATGCCACAGCAGCAACATGGAAGGACGATACACTTGTATCTCTAGTTAGAGAAATTTGTTGTAATTGAGCTGGTATCTCCATGTTTTACAGGTGAGCTCACCTTAATGTGTACCACAACATCCACTGGGAAGAAAGCCATGGACTGCTGCCCCAGAGAGACTTGAGAGGCATCCAGATCCATGTTGTTGACAAAGCTGTCCATCATGTCTGGAGAAACAAAAGAGGATAGGCGTCATTGTGAGGAAAGAAGTCTCTGATTTTGGGAATGGTGCAAGTTTCATACCTGAGATTGAAACAGACCTAAGGACAGTGCATTTGTAGCTGACACTGTTCCCTCAGTTCCTATGTCCAATTTTAATCATGTTTTCGGCGTCAAAGTTAAACAGATATATAAAAGGTTATTTAGGATACTATTGGGTGCCTCTCCAAGTCATTTATCATGTATACTAGTATACTAGTATACAATGTATACTAGTAATTGTATACTAGTATGAAATAACAGTGACAAAATTCATGAATATTATATGATGTGTACAAAGCATACAGACATATTATGATCACATGCAATGTAACATATCTACTGCTGTTGTGTTTTGAAATAATCTGTCTGATACAGCCCACATTTTTAGGTTGGGGGACTCTGTTTACAGAAAAAAAGAAAGTAATAACTATAATGTAGAATGTAATGAAGAGAGAAAAGGGATAAAACCTGAAAAGGTACATTATTTTAACTGATGTACTAGCACACACAAACAAAAAAAAAATAGTAATATGCTTACCCCTCTTCAGAATAGAAGGAGAGGAACTGGAGGTTACAGGTAAGGGTTCCAAGGCTTGTTCCAGGAAATCCAGCAAAGTGGGACTGATGATCATTTCCTGGAAGACCACAGGATCATTGTAATTCTTAAACATAAAGGTTGACTGATTAGAGTATAACATGGGAAACTTAAAAAGTATGCGATCACCATTTTGGCATAGATTAGCATTTAATGTTCTGCAGATGAAACCAGAAGCATGTTCTGCCGGAGAAATAATTCTTGACTGTTATTTGGTAAGTCTGGGGATTCACTGTTTCTCAGTGAACAAAGATTATCCGAGCTATACAGACCAGTACTGCACAACAAGAATAATAACATTAATTTAAAAAAAAAAAACCACGATATATATGCANTTAAAAAAAAAAAAAAAAAACACAATATATATGCACTCAGATGGAACATTTCCCTGCATTAGAAGGACCATATACTTAAGTACTTAATGCTTTACGTTGCCAAAGTGGATAATATCAGTATAAAGAAAGGAAGAGAAACTTCTTATAATCACTACATGTCTAAACATGTCACTGTGTACCCACAATCAGGGAGAGAAGCAAGTGATAACAAAACTGTCAAACAGGAAGATCAACACAAGGGTCTCTGGGCCATCTAGAATTTGCTTTGTCATCTTTTTTAACTGTTTGCTTGTTGTTTCCTTTGATACAGATCTGATTTTCAATTTTACCACAATTTCTAGCATTCAGCCATCCCTGTATATTCTTCCCTTACCTCTGGCAAAGTTTGTAATGTAAACCATGCATACAGACTGGCCCTCTTCAGCTGATTGGATCTCCTTGGGCTACCAGTGTCCAGGTAAAGCAAAGAATCCTCTCGCTGAGGCCCTGAGGGCTGAGGGGCAGTGACCATGATCTCTGGCACAAAGGGGTGCTGGTTGTCATCCAGGAGAGTTGTGGTTTCTGGTTCTTCCAGGATGGTGGAGTTGGGAGTGACATAGCTGGCATGGTCTGTCTTGGAATTGTAGTGGACCTAAATGGAAAATGGTATTAAACATGCAAGTGAAAAGATGTAGAGAAACAACCTACTGAGCTAGTTACAATCCTTCAACATGAATTTGGACATGGTTTCTGTTGTTATATCATTCAAGTGCCATGTTATTTGACTACCCTATCAACTGGAACCCTTTGTGGCAGAGGAAAGAGAATGACCATAGATGTCTTTTACTTGACTGTGAAGAGAAACTTACAAGACTGAACTGACGCTATCAGGCAAACTGCAAATTTAACTTGGTCAAGTCAGGGCACTTTCATCTGCATCATTTCTTGCCAGACAAATATGGGGGAAACTGAATGGATCTGTTGTTACAAAGAGTTTTGTCAAATCTGAAGGATGACATGTTGCCCAAAAGTTGCTGGCAAGATATAACAATAACCTATCAAAGAATTCCAGTGCATTGGCAAGCTCATTCACTGTGTCCTATAAAAGAGCTAGGGAAAAAAAGAACTTAAGCAACATCAAACTTCTTTTAAGTCAAACCCTACCAGCATAATGAGCAGTTTCCTACCTTGACAGCCACACTGGGCACAAAGAAGATGGTAGTGTCAGGGTTGGCGGACATCTTTCTCTGACCAGCTATGCTGCCTCCTGATAGCTCCTTCTTCAGCTTGCGCTTGCCGGTAGGGGAGGTCTGGGCACTGGTCTCACCACCTGCCTTTTTCGCATTTCTGACAATAAGATTACATGCAAAGAAAAGATAAGAAGCTGTTTTCTTAAACTTTAGCAGTAGTGGCAGGGCAGTGAGCTATCTGATCACTAGGCCAGGTTTATCATTTTGTCATTATTATGTTTATCATTATGTTATGAACAAAAGTTTTGGAAAAGCCTCATATCTCTAGTAATGTGATGGAGAATTGCCATAAGGCCTCATTAGTATCTTCATTACTATCTGAATTATGTGTAGATCCACAAATTTGTTTTGAAACATCACAAAGATTTATTTTACACAGAAGATCAAGAGACAAGCATTATAACCAACAACTTAAAATTCAGAGAATATTGAAATCTCCAATTATTTTTTAATTCAGAGCAACAGGAATTTTCTTTGATCAAACATACACCTCCAAGCTGTGTAAGGTTATATTTACCTCTGACACTAGTGAAAGGAAGCTGTTATGGAAAATGTAGATCCCTGTTTTCATATAGATGAAATGACTTACTTTTTAACTTCCTCCTTTGCCTCCTTAGGGTATAGGACGCACTTGCCACTGTCAATGAAGACTTTCACATCCAGTTCAAAGTCTATGTTTTGTTCCCCAAGTTTGTTGGCTTGCTCCCTTGAGCTCACTGAACCTGAGTCATCAGACTTTTTCTTCCTGTAAAATATGGTGTGGATGTGGTAAAAAGTTGAAAAACAAATCAAAATTAGCAACCTCTTCTGTGGCTAAGTTTCTGTAACTATGAAAGGAAAAAGTTACAAATCATTTGTTCATGGAAATACTCTCTCCGTATCACCTTACTGATACACTGTGAGTCCATCGGTAATATTTAACAAGAGGGACGAAACAATAACAATGACCTTTGGAAGAAAAATAATGGAATAAAGAATGAGTGCAAACATACAGCAAAGTAGTGAGAAACAAAAACGCTTTCCTTCACTTTCACAAATCAATGTGGGACTGGAAATTCTGTTTTACAACTGTTAACTGGGCTTTCTGTCATCATTTTTGGCAGAATTGTTGGAAAAGACAAAATATTGTAAGGTTATACAAGTCCTCTCCAGTCAGGTCTCATCAGTCATCATGAAACTGAAGCTCCAAACTTATATCACTAAATTTTTCAGTGTTTGCTAGCTTTTATCATAAAAAAATCTATGTCAGTAGCACTTGATAAGTCTTAGCTTAAGCTTCACAATAACCATGGGTTGTGGAATAATCCTATATACAACAAACTTACTCATTCGCTCTTCTCCTGTAGGAGATTCCATCATCATTCTGGGAATCTGACCCAGAGCTTGGTATGGCCTCCAGCGACCGAGATTTGTGTCTCAGGAAGGCATCCTCCTCATCATCATCATCAGACAGGGACTCAGAGTAGATGCGTACATCAGGTGAACTGCATAAATAAAACGAAACAAAACACAAAAACTGTTTAAATTATGTTCCAGTTAAGACTTGCTAACGTGACTTCACATTATCAGTCCAGCTGTCCAGGTCTTTCAATAAATTCCTATACTCCCTGGGGGAATTTTATGCAACAAAAGCACTTCCTGCTCTTGCCAAGTATTTGATTTACAATGCTGAGGAAAGCATTATCATGGATTTTTTTTTGGATTGGCATCGAACCTTTCAATTTGGAATTCAATGCTGTTCTACAGATGATGTTTTTCTAAAGAGCTAAAAGATTGACACTAAAGCATTAATTCCAACCCAACTTTTGTGGTTCCAGTTTGGTATTTTTCCTGTCAGTAAACTGATGGATTCTTACTTGGTTTTTAAATCTTATTTCCTAAGGATCTAAAGAATCTTCAAAGTGCAGTGAATCATGATTTACAAAATTTAATTACCAACATACCAGAATACTCACCCTACAAGAGTGCATGTGATGCGCAACACATTGAAATTTTACTGAGGTTCTCAGCATTTTGTTGATATCTTGTTCACAGGTTGCATGTCTTAATAAGCTACTGTTAACTCATGGATGGGTCACTCTTTTACTGTCTGGAAAACTATTTTGAGTCATAAATAAATAAAAGTCAGAAAGCACATGACACAGAACTTACCCTGGTGGTGTGTAGGTGTTCAGGTGTGAGCCAGAGAAGGAGACCTTGGGAATCCTGCTCAGATCTTCAGACTGACGACGCTCACCAGCCATATCTACTACACCCAGCGATGCATGACGATCTGAGTAAGACCTGTGAAATGCATTTTGAATAGAAAATTTGTTTTGGTAAAGATCAACTCACTGATCTGTGCCATCCAAGAAACGATTTGAGGTATCAATCAAGTTCATGATACTATAGCTTCAGTACTTTTTACGGTGGATGACTGCATTCCACTCTTTCACAGTGTTTGCTTGATCACATTAAGTTTGAAAGAGAAAAATTTCAGGTGGTCAAACAGAAAAAGAAATTTACAAAATTTCAAAGTTTAATGACTTCAAAAATTTACATCTTTTGCTTCTGAAAGTTTACACACATTAGCAGAGAGATACTGTCTATCAATTATCTGGAATCTCTGGCTATGTCACAACAGACAAAAATCAGAAACATATAAAGACATAATAGCATGCCTGGTGTGAAGTTTAATATACTGGCCCCAGCATGTCACTTTTTAATATGAATCTTCAGTTTTTTTGCTGTTTGAAATGTATAGCATCTAGATAAATGAAAGTTGCACCAAATAAATATATTTGTTATACTTTATATAGATATACATATGTTACAAATTATATTATATATGACAAATATAAATTTGTTAACATACTTAAAATTTTATCCCAGTTTTTCTTTAATTTTTAATTTTATTTTTATTTTGAATTTAGTCAAGTCTCTTCTTTCGGACTACCCATCAATAACAAAATGTGATAATAGTTAACCCTCCCTCTACTTAATTATACATTTTTTCATGAATCACAAGGAGACAGACTAAACCTATGAAACTAAAATAAAATTTTAGACTTTCAACAATAATGAGAAAGATTTTTATATTTGGAGCATGTGATAAACTGACAGTAGTGAAGTGAACAGTTGTTTAAAACACTGCATGACTGAAAAATTGAAAACCACACTTACTTCGCCAATTTTTGTGCTCCTGTTGATCTAGACCTCAAATGGCTTGAAGGTCTTGATCTCAATCCCAGTTTGTCCTTGATTAAGCTTGCCTGCAACAACATTTATTGTACATATTCAGCATGTGGACATTCATAACAAAAAAAAAATGTCACAAGAGTGTTGTTCAAGACAAATGAGAGTGTGCACTCAGACCAGGGTATCAAAATGCTGAGTTTAGAAGATGTGGAAAAAAATGCAGAATAGTGATCAGATGTGCCCAGGATCTGATGATGCCAGTTCATTGTATTAAAAACACTGAAAACATCAAAGTTTTAATTTACCTTATCTCCTTTTCTCTTCAGCATTTCCATCAAATCTCTTCTGAAGTCTTGAAACAGCAGTGTCTGTAGGTCTTCTAGCTTCTTTCTCTCAATCTCTATGGTGCCTTCTGTTGCTCCACATTCTCTGCAATATTGTGTGCATGAAAAAGGTTGACAGAATTGTTGCTCATGTATGTGTTGATCCATGAGCTGGAAAGCAACTTGCAAGACAGATTAGAGCAATGCAAGGTTAACCCATTATAAAAAAAAGTACAATTCACTGAAAACAGCGAAACGAGAAAGCATCGTGTCTTTCCGTAAATTTTATCTAATATTCACTGCAATCATTCTTTTCTATATTTTTTATCATTTAAACCACTAGCTCTTGAGGTCAATTATCATTAATCCCTTAGATTCCTGATATTTAAATCAGCCTGGATCACATTTTTATCATGACTCATACAGAAAGTGATTGTCTGCTGTTTTCTCATATCAGTTTTATACGTGTGTCATAAATCCTTTCCTTGTCAGTGAAAATAACTTTCTATCATTATGCAAAACATCCACCATAATTGCTGGTATTCGAGTACGAATCCATCACCTTTCCTCTACAGAACTGGGCTGTGCTCACTTCAGGTCTTAAAAATACTGTACTCACTTCAGTTCTTGTACAATTTTTGCTTGCTCATTCATCTCTCTTTCAATCTTCCTGGCTCTTTCTTTTGGATCAAAAGTCTCTGCGAAAATATCTTCTGGTAGAATATCTGATGCAAGACTGGTTCGTCTCTTCAGCTGCAGATCCTGAGGTGAACAGAATCACATGCTTGCATGACTACACTTTTATACTGTGGTAACTGCATACTCACTATCATGGTCAACTGTGTTTACCTGCAATCCCTTTAACCATATGTTTTAATTTGGTGGTGTTGTTTTTTTTTTAAATCAATATACAGATCAAACATAATACAGAACTGTGCAATTGTAATCTCAGTTTAAAGCTTTTTAGCATTGCCCTATGAAGCTGCGGTAAAGCAGAGTATTAGATTTATTCAGTGCTGATAATTTTTATTGCTGTGCACTTATAAACTCTCATTAAAGTTACAGGCCAAGTATAAGAAAAACAAAAAAATTCTCATTATATGGTAACATTCAGCTGTGTTCAGGAAAACAATTTCCACTGACACAAATAATAACTAACTGTAATTGTATTTCCATCATCGATCAGATCACTCAGAAGTTGCAAACAAACTAAATGATGCCCTGATTTAGTAATAAATTTCAGATCTTGTTCAAGACAATTTCTTTTAACAGTTCATCCGCATAGTTTCCTGCGTGAGGTTGTGAATAAGTGAAAATGTCTATTATTAAATATATTATGATCTGAATGGAGTCAAGTACAAAGACTGACAACATCAACCCTTTCCCTCCTATGTGTGTTGTCCTTTCACCTCTTGGCTATTGTCCCGAGTGTCAGGACTACTGAAGTCAATGGCATCATCATCATCCTCATCAAAATCCTCATCACCACCATCTGCATGCTTGGCTTGCTTGGTGGCATCAATGAGAGCTTCATCAGACTCCCCAGCCAGCAGAGTGAGTGTATGGCCCAAAAGTGTGAACCTCTTGCCAATGTCTGTATCCAGGTGGACATCAATACCCTTCATGTCCCACTGGACATTGAGGATCCATTTGGCATTCCCACTGCTGGTGTCTGAAGGATTAAACAGAACAATCTAGGGTGACTGAATGCTAAGGGGTGGACATGAGTTTGCATCTTAGTGACAAACAGAAGTTACAGGATGGAGGATGGAGGACTAGTGCTATGAGTCATGACCCTACATGAGAGAAGTAAAATGGCCTAAACACTTGCCACCAACACAATCCCCTTTGTCCTGCCAGAAGTAGCAGAAATGATCATCATTACATACGAATGTTATAAAGTACTGTAACAGTCATGTGACTATTACCTAGAGTATTGCAAAAAGTCACACACTTACTTTAATGCCAGATGTAACACTTTAAATACTTTTTTTAAAAAAGCAAAAAGCTTCATCTAATAACACTCAAATTGTAATTCTGAATCCATAGTGCTTATAAACAAGGTTCTGGAAACACAATTGCAATTGCTGCTCTGCTACTCAACAAAAGAGAACGATAAGGAGTGATGTGACAATCAAAACTTTTCATTTCTGTTTTGATAAACAGCTCTGACAAAATTGTCCACTTCCACGCATGTTGGATGATATCAAGTCTTTCTGATACAAAAAAAAGACAAACAAGGCCATCCTCTTTCTTGAAATGACTCATTTACAGTGAGTACCTTGTTTGTTGATAGTCCTTGAGCAGACTTCATATGTGCCAGATGGCACATTGCACTGGTTCATCACAGCACCATACTCTGTTGGCCAGGGTTTCCAGTCATCCCAAGAAGAGCCAAAATCATCAGCAAATCTCAAGCAGAAATCTGACAGTACAAAATGGGCAGTTTCATTATACAATCCCTAAATCCCATTTTCTCAAGTATACTGAGAAACCAAACAAAACTGAATATGAAGATACCAAATATCAATCTGAAGACTTATAACAAAATATACTGTTTCTCCACCCATAAGCACAGGAGAAACCCATATTGCATGCCAAAAATGCCCGATTTCCTCTATAGAGCAACTTCTTTCAAATAAAAAAAAAAAGGCCCTCACAACTACAATCCTCTAATTTTTATATTCAGATACCAAGTTATCACCATTGCCACAGTCTTCAACCTTTCTCCTCAGGATGGAAAGCATGCTTCCTAGCTCATGATGTTTTGTATCCTATTAACTGCTTAATGCTATGTCTTAAAATTCAGAAAATGTAACTCACTTTTAAATTTGCCCTTGCTGACCAGTGAGCCAGAAGAGCAGGCAGATATCTGGGTACTCTCCACTGTGAGCACTAGGGCTGAGCCTTGCTCTGCCTCTGTGATACGTGGGGACTGGAGACCTGGGCCAGGGTTAGGCATAGGCTGAGGAGATGTGCAGAAAAACTGTATTATGATGTGTCACACCATCTGTAGGTCTGATTTATGAAATAAGGAATGTCACATCAGCTATGTTTTTTTCCAGCTACAACTGGCTTCGACGCTGGTTACCTCAAAATATGTGGGGAGGAAAGAAAAAAGGGTGAGCTTAAAGGGTGGTGTTTTAAAGGGAGCAATTAGGAGGTGGGGAAGGGCAGAGGGGACAATGTAGGCGAAGGAAACCTGGAAAAGTGGTCATGGTACCATAATATTACATTATTAGATGGAAGGAACTGTGTTAATTACCCATGAACCTGAGGCCTTCTCAATAAGACACACTTGACATGACTTGCTTCCTAAATGATCCCCATAACAAATGAACAAATACAACTTCGTATGAGATAAAGCCAAGGCATTATGATTGAACTAGCCAATTATATCTCCAGCTTAAAACACAATAAAAAAAAATTCTGCATTTTGCGGCCAAAGAAGTAAATGACTTAATAGCTTTCAGGGCCAAAACACTTGCCATATGGGGCACCTTCCTCTAGAGATCTTTTGCTGCTTTCTTTTAGAATTTAAACTTCTAACCAGTTTCATTCACAGATAATCAATTTCCTAACCAAGCAAGATTGCGCTGAGATTAATTATGCCTGTAAACTCGTATCTGCAAGTTTACTGCACTTAAGCCCTCAGAATGACATTTTGCTATGTACCATGAGCGCTGTTCTCACCAGACACAGATACATCTGCAAATAAATCTCACATGAGACACTGGTGGTACCTGATAAGGTGAAGACAGCAGAGGAACACAGATGCCCATATCATCCACAGTCAACTGCAAGAAGAGGGTGGTGATAGAAGGGGAGGTAGAAGGAGCTATGTGAGGAAGTTTGTCCATCACTTGGCGAGTGGCAGTCAACACCTGGATAGCAAAATTTCATAGTGTGAGAAAGAACAAAACATTGCAATCAAAGCACAGAAGGTTCCAATCAAAGATGGGATTCTAAAGTGTCATAAATTATAAATTATGTCAAGGCTGTGCTTCAAGCAACAAAAGTATACTTCCTGTCCTCAAAGTTGTTTAGATCCTTCTGTGGGATTGGTAGAGGGTAATGTGTTCCTTCCTGCATATATTTAAAAATGATTTATAGATATGTAATACCTTGTCACCAGCAAGCAAATTTTCAGGAGTTTTAACCAAGAGATCAAAACAACAGATATAAGCTTTTACTAACACAATACATGTCTTAGTTCAAAATCTGTCAATTTACCTCTTTGTTCAGAGCCATTCTCTGTTCTGTCCAGTATTCATATGCATTCTTGTAATTCAGCCAAACCAAGACAGCTGTAAAATAAAATTTAAAGATATCTACAGTCTGCACTTGTCAGTCATTATACATCATTACTTTTCACTCCGTGACCTAATGGCAACAGCTCTATTAAATGAACAAGATGAGCTGGCAGAGCAATTCAGTTTTTGCACTCTGTAAAAAACAATTGTGCCTCATAAAAATAATGGACAGTTCCTAGATTCAGGTGCCTGCACAGCAGTGAGTGAACAACAAACTACGGTAGGTAGAACATCTGGAAATAATCTAGTTCTAAAATATCATGCTATATTGACCTAAAGCATAAGAATAAGACTTACCCTTGTCAAAAGCAAGGGGCTGAGCCAATATGATTGGTCGCGATAGATTTATCAGCAAAGCCTCTTGGTCATGTGATAGGTTTGGTATCATCTCATGCTGTAAAGGAAATAACAGGTCAGGTAAGTAAATTCAGTGAGGGCTCTTTAAAATACTGACTGTATACTAAGGCAAAATATTGAACAGCATTGAACAAGTCATAAATATGTGATGTTTTTGCACCTAACCTCTCTCTAGGATCCTCATTAACCACAAACATTCAGTGATATCCAAATATCAGCTCTTAACAACTAGAGGACAAAACTGAAAACTGATCTTGTAAAATATTCTCACATGTCTTAACATGTCTTTTAATTACCCATAATCAGGTTGGGTTTGAGCAAATGTGTCAGACAGCCTAGTCTTCCCAGGGCCATTTCTATGATCATTACCTGCAGAGCATTCCTGACTTTAATGGTGGTCTTGAAAAAAGCCATAGTGTGAAATTCTGGTTCTGCCTCTTCAAATACAGGATTCTGTGGAAAGGTGAAAGGATTTGTCATTAGCAGACATTATTAAATCAATCTCTCCCACTCAAATAAATAAAACTGTGGCATGCATAAAGTCTTTATCTTAGTATCTGCTTACAACAAGAATAAGAGACAATCCACAGCAGGACTGAACTGCATCAGTTATCAACATGAAAAAATGTCTCATGTAAGTAAATCATATATTCATCTGAAATCATGCATCTGCAGCAGCATAGTTTAGAACATACTAATTATCCCACTAAATTTAAAAATATATGTATAGCTAATGGGTTTGGCTTTTTCCAGAAATGATTTCAATATAGCATTTTTCTTACGATACCACCATAATAATATTACCTTGAGAAGCTGTCCCAGGGCCAGGTTCAAATCCACCACAGCCTGTATGAACATCTTCTGGCTACTCTTGTACTTGTCTGATTCAAGAAGAAATACCAGCAATAAATAAACAGAAGAACCTCAGACAAACTGATTACATTTTGAACTTAGGTTTTACAAAATACCACCCACACTGGACTCATAAATAATTGGTCTTAATCACATTATTACTCTTATAGCATCAATTCATATATTCATAGATTCTATAAAGTGGTTTCAGTTAAACAAAAGCTGTCCTGTTAGATTTTTCATGTGGTAATACAAATGACTTTTGTAACAGCACTCTTTGCTTATTTGCAATGTAAACTTAAAACAAATGGTCTCACTTCATCACACCTTCTACTTAACTATAACTTTCTCCTTGCTCCTGTAAAATTGCAGATTAGTAGCACTGGCAGTAATTTACACAATCATAAACAATCACAGCATCAAAAGTGACCCTTCGGCAACTGTCAAAAACAGTTTGTGACTAATCATTTGCAACATTGAAAGTTATACTGCAGATCACATTACAAATCTACACACAAACATAAGGTTTTAACTTGTATGAATTACTAACCTATCTCTTCTGTTGACTCCTCCCTGTTGGGATCACCTTTCTTAGGCAGATGAAATCTATTGGAGAGGTCCAGTGTGATGGCCCCTGTCTCAAACCTCACTGCATTGGATGTGGGAGTGGTAGCTGTCACTTGGATACCCTAAACATCCAAAGAAAACTGTGTTTGTAATTTGGCTCATAAAAACATTAAATTTGAACTTTGCTGGTTAACGTTTTCCAATTCTTGACAAACCATGGACTGCAGATAATAAATGCATGTGAGAGAAAAAAGAAGAGGAAGAAAAAAAGGGATCAAACTGGAGATGCACATAGAGAGAGGGATATGAAAGTAAGAAAGAAACGAATGAGGAGAAAAAAAAGCCACACATCCATGCATCTCATTCACAATCTATACATTTGTTAACCTAACTGCTCTTGAGTTGTTAATTCTTACGTGTCTGTTACCTTCAGTCTGACTGAGACAGAGTATAATAAGGGCTTTCCCCCTGGGCTGTCTTCATCAACCTTGTTGAACTTGATTTCATCCCCACCACTGCTGCCAGACACCTTCTGGACAATCTCATTGATTTCCTGCACAGAATGGGCAGAAACACAGAAAAATTGAGGCAGTGGTGGAATTGGTTAATATCTCATGTGCAAATTAGTGAAAGAATATACCATTGTTTAGAAGAACTGAAGTAGCTAAAATAGTAACATTAAACAAGTGAAATCTCATTTACATGAATATCCCATGTATAGAGCACAGATGGCTGTGCAGTTCTGTTGTCAGGCAGCACTTCAGCATGTCCACCTCAGCCACAGTGTACCTAGTTTCCATCTAATAGCAATTCAGTATAGTGCATACCAACACCATCCAAATGTTACCACAAACCTTTATGAAAATGTTTTATAAAAAGACCAGATGGATAAGCAAATCTTTGGTCAAGCTGTGCTTCAGCAAGCCAACATTAGCCACAGCGTTCAAGTAGTTCTCTTTTATACAAGTAAATATGAATTGCATCAATGTCATGCACCTTTAAAACAAACTCAGGCCTCACCTTCATAGTTGAGCAGCTCTATTTTCAGACTGTTCTAACATGCCACCTCAGCAAGTAATTTCCCTTTATTTGCAACTAAGTATCAACTACACTAATATCATTTATCTTTACCACAGTCTCACACTTTACCTTTATGAAAATCTTTTGTACAAAGACCAGGTGATTCAGCAAGTCTTTGGTAAGGCTGTGCTCCAGCATACCCATATCAACAGCAGCATACATGTAGTTCTCTTCTCTTGGCACTTCAGTATCACCTACACAGTGTCATCCAACATTAACACAACTAGAGACTCACCTTCATGAAAACCTTTTGTACAAAGACCAAGTGGTTCAGCAGATCTGTAGTCAGGCTGTGTTCCAACATGCCCACCTCAGCCACGGCGTATAGGTAGTTTCCCTCCAGCAACTCCAAGTCCTCTCCCAGTTCAACCTCCTGATGTTCAGTGGCCACTGTCCCTGGCTTCTGGACTCTGTAATCTGCTATGACCTGGATGGGTGGCAGCTCAATACTAGCTGCAGAAGGGATGGGAGTTTCTGCCAGTGCAGCAGCTGCTGTAATCTACGTATATGAAAATGAAATGACAAGAAATTGAAGACACAATCCATGGAATGAAAAATATAGAAAGGGGAATGAATGAGATGCATAAGGCTTGATAAGTGATGGAGAGTTTTTGAAGCTTTGAGGTTTAAATTTCCATTTTGAGACAGCTAATTCAGCCAAAGGCAATCTGTGAATAGGAATGCCCAGTGTGATAAGACATCAATCTTGCAGCAACTCTATGGCCCAATGCATGAACCTGAAAATGCACAAACTTGCGAAACTGAGAAAAAAGCCTCTGAAAATAAAATTATAAAACAGATAAGATTACCAAATGAAACTACAGTATCTCACCATATATTCTCAAGCGTTTACTGAACTCACAAAAATTCGAGGGTGACAGATGTATTGTTTGTCTGCTTTTTTCTTGGTAATATTCTATTTCTTTTTTTTTAATTATGGAGGCTATTAAGTTCATGCCTGGGGCCACAGAAGGAAAAAGTGACAAGACACAGTTCTGATGACCATGCAATGAAAGCACTGCCACATTATATGTTAGGGTGAGAAGGTAGAAGGCAGCAGCAGCTTTCTTCATTAAGAGAGAACTGCAAGCAGACATACAATACAACAGATTAGTGCCATAATCAGATGTCAGCAAATCATCTAAATTCAAAATCATAACATCACATGATAATAAATATAAATTTTGTATAAGTTTCAAGGGCTAAACAGCAGTGATTTAAAGTTTTGTAGTACGTTCAGTCTATACCAGTGCCTTCACCAAGTAGCTCGTAGTCAGGTTTACCTTTGATTTGAAACTCAGGAGATGAGTAGGCAGCATGACTGTGAAGTGAGCCTTCCTGCCCAAGACTCCAGATACTGTTATGGCATCTGTCTTGTACTGAGCTTTCAGAGATGGTAAGATGGAGGCTCCAATGACAATCCCTTGCATGACTGCCTTGATATGAAGGTGTTTGCGGACAATCTTTTCTTCAGGGGCTGGTTTGGCCAAACCTGTCACACTTGCTAGTTTTTCATAGGTTGTTTTGTTCTGAAGACCTGGAGCAGCACTGCCTGCTGATTGGTTGGAATTCTCCTCAGAAAAGTACATGCGGCTGAGGAAGATGCAAATTGATTTTCGCCTAAGACAAGAACAGTTTCAACATCCAATTGTTTTAACACAGAGAATGGAGACAGAATGTGTGGAACTGTGGTCATACACATCAAAACATATACATATTTCATGTAATATTAATTACAAAAGCATGAGGCAATTTTGAATAAGTTGTTCTTTCATCTGATCGACCACACATTCTGTTTCATCTAATACATTTGTACTCTTTGACAATTGCAAAACCGTTCCGCATCAAATAACTGATTAAAAATCCTGTATGATGGAGGTAAAATCACTGATGCTAAACATAAGAAATAAAGACTTCTTGTCTTCCATAATGAATGACCAAGGAACTCAGCACCACAACTTAACACGACCAATTACGGGCATATATTTTGAAAGGCACTGTCTCAGAGTCTCACTGTCTCCATAAGTACAAGAAATTGTCTTAATCAGTTAAACACAGAAAAACAAAAATTACTTGGAAGTTTGAGCTGGCCAGCGCAGCTCCTGCAGTGTAGCAGTGATTTTCTTGGAGCTTCTGGACATCATGTCATGGAGGATGACCGGGTGCTGGGGAATGTCCACATCAATGACCCCAATGGAGATGAGAGTAGAGTTATGCTCCTTGTTTCTACGCATAACTGTTGTCAGCAGAGCCTGAGATTTGTTGATGTTGATCGTGACTACAGTCCTGGGAATGTGGAAGAGAGAATTTAATACTTTCTATCAACTAGTATATACTTGAAAAGCTCCCACATGTCCATTAAGGCTGGTAAGAAAATTCTGAGGATTCAGCAAAGAAAACCTAGATTCAACAATTCAGCTTAACATTTTTTTTCAGAAAAGTTTGCTTTCAGAATCAATTATTTTTTCTACAAAAAAAAGAAACAGAATAAATATAAGGCTAGCTAATAAAACTAGGATCAATTAGTACTTCATACAACTGGGATACACTGCTTTACATCTCTTGGTTCATTAAATGGCTATGAATAACAATCAATTAAATACAGTTACAGTAATACTGAATCTTTTCTTTGCGTTATTTCGGATTTCATAACGTTCCTAGCTTTTTTTGGGAATGATTACAAACACTGCTAAAATATAAGGCAGCAGGGTCAGATCCTTAGTGATAACAATGCTCCCAATATTCCAAAAATATAAAGAGGGCAATGCAGGCCACATACTGGAGATCTGGTGGTTCTCCCTCCCTCAGATTGATCATGGAATGTCCAACATGAGCTGTGTAGGATGAATCAGATGACACCCTATGCAAGAAACCTGTGGGAATTCAGTAATACAAGTCGCATTTATAACGACAGACACAACTTTCCACTTATTTACTGTAATACGAACAGCTGACTAGATCTATGAGTTGTAAACTGTGTAAATTAATGAACATATTACCTCATGCATATCATATGCCTATGTGCATTTAATTAACACATTAACACTTTAGTTTCACTGCAAGTGTTTAAGGCTCTTATGTATAGGCTGCCATCAATCCTCGTAAAGCAGGTGTCAGCTCAGTTCACAAGGGTTCACAACTCCACAAAATGCTATGGTTAAATTCATTCACATCTTGATGTCAACTAATGTGATGGTCAGTCTAATGCACTAGCTGACTGGCCTGGCATGGGGCAAGTTACACGGGTGACTGTAACCAGCCATAACTGGTCATGCATGCCGAGTGTATGGAACAGACCACTGTTGCCCAGCACTAATAAAAGTCATCTTGTTTAAACAACTAAGTGATTTTTTCCCTATTTCACAATAATATGAAGTCCAGTTCCAGAATATATTTCTTTCATATCCTCTATGCCCTCTTATAGCCTATCCAACTTCTGCTTAATATGCCATCTCCAACCCTGCAGAAGGCAGCATTTTTCTATAGCAGCTCCTACTGACAGGGGCATGTCAGATGAAGAAATATCACACCATAGAAATGTTACAGGCTAGATTTCCCAAATTATGACCATAAAGCCTGCATGAAACATGTCTGAGGCAGCTCATTGCAAGCAAACTTATCCTGTTACCTTTCACTTTCTTCTTGTAAGTCCCACTAGCATGCACCTTTGTGGTGTGGGCCTCTAGCTTGAGACCACTCAGCTCGGCACTTATCATGAATCTGTCCACTTTCAAAATGCCATAAACAATGAGGGGAATGCTTTCTCCAACATAAATACCTGAAAAATAAAAGGTGCAATATCTTAATTGTATTTCCTGTAGTCAGAAAATAATACTTAGCCCATAAGCTTTTTTATCTGACATTCTGAAATTTCAAATATCTGGAGTGCTGTGAAAACATATGTGAAAATAGATCAATCACAGCCTAGCCATTCTGACCAAGCAATTTCTCAGCACATGTTTGCTCAAAAAAACAAAGAAAGTTACAGTTTCCCAAAGTGAACATGAAACTTTATAAATCAAATACCATTATCAGTTCTGCTAAAGAAATTGTCCAAAATCAAACCCTCTATCTTACTCTGCTTGAATCTTGTCCTGATGAATGACTGGTGGGCTAAGGAGGAATCATTTCCCAGGGTTTCTTCTTCTTTGGCTGCAGTGTCCACTTTGTTCACTTTGTCCTCTTTTTTGGTCTCCTGTGTGTCTTTGGACAGGTCCTTCTCCTTGCTTGAAGTCTTCCATCTCACATGGGTATTTTCATGACCTTCTGACCAGACAAGGAGAAGATTCTCATATATGAATGAGTAAGGGTGGGAGGGAGGAAGGAAGGAAAGAAGGAAGGAAGAAGAAGGAAGGAAGCAAGGATGGATGGATGGATGGGTGGGTGGATGGGCGGGCAGGTGAGAACCTATGCTATTAAAGCGCTGTGCATACCATTGTGCTTCTTTACGTTAAGTTTCACCTCTCTGATCAAATCCAGCTGCTTGCAATGAATACCATTCTTCAGTGCCAAAGCAAGTTCTATTTTCATTATATTCCTATACACAATGATTAAATCTGACTGACAATAAAGAAGCATCACAAATTCCCCATACAACTCACCTGTTGAGTGGTGTGCACTGCCTGAAGATGAATCTCGCCGCAGTGTATGAAGCATGGAAGACTTTCTGTTCTGAATCAGAGTGCTCCACTTGGATCCTGACTCAGAGAGCCGAGACTCTCGCTTGACAGACCCTTCCTGATCTTCCTCCTCCTCTATCACTGGCAGTTTGGATATTACTGGAATGACAGAAATAATCTTTCCATATAGATTGTCAGGATGTTGTGAACCCTAAAAAGTTCTGTGGGAATTGTTTGTGTATTACTGCTTGTCAAATTCTACACTATTAGCATGGCAGGAAATGGCTTGTAGAGATTAATGAGTCATTTTAGAAATGCAGCTTTTTACGACTTTCAGAGAAAGATCAGCATTGTCTTAAGATACCTGGTGAATAGCATGTTCCGCATATTGAACTATGTTAATGCTTTTCTTCCCACATAAAAAAATTCAGAATTATGCTCGCAAGTGAATGTATGTATTTGCATATCTGTGTTACATGAAAAAGCCATCTTCCACAATGACATAATAAAAGAATATCTTATGCCAAGATTCTGTGGGAATTCTATCTTCCTCACTGATTCACCACTGATCCATAAAGGGAGCATGCCTATTACAGTCATTATTCAAGTTGAAATTCATGCCAGTTTGTTCAAGCCCATGGATTCTCATGATGTTACACTGCTTCATGCACCTGACAAATATGTTACCAAATTACAGAATTTGTTCTTTTTAAATGCCACCTTTCTGCTCAACTCACCATCAAAAATTATTCCAAGACCTAAAAATAAGCGAAGACCCTGCAAGACAAGTTGAGAAGGCAGATTCTTTGCAATTCTCTCTATTGCTCTACAGAGCATTGAACTGTTTTTCTTGAAACCTGATAACATTTAAGAGATCGTGCCACTGTTTTGTGCTGTCTCTGTCAAAAACATCATAGACACTTCGGTGATTTTCCATCTGTTTGGAACATACATCTTCCTCAACATGTTGATTGTAAATGATAAAAGGGTGGAAGGAGGAAAATCAATATGTGTAATGATACCTTGAGACTGACGAACTGACACTGTCTTGAGTTCAGGCATGGTGGCATAAAGTTCAAGCAGCTGGTACAAATGTCTCCAGCACTGAGGAGTACTCTCCTTGATTTCATCAATAATGGTCTTCTCATTGAGTGCTGGGGATGAGGTGTCAGCCAGATCCAGGACGACAGAGTCACTCAGGTTGAGAGAATGAGGTGGTGTCAGGACATCTGGCCCACTGCCATCAGGGCGAGGATAAGGTGTGGTAACTTTTTCTGTGGAGGTATACAAAGGCCAACTGAGCTTTTGCTCAAACCTGAATTATTTCATTCAGGGCATGAAACTTAACTTGGTCTCAAAAACAGTGACCCAAATGGATAATTAAGAATTCACAATTTATTATTTGTTCACATACTATCAGTTTATACAATATGACCCACCTGTTTAATGGAACTGCAGTATATATATCACCTAATGTTTTCACCTTTATGAATTATAATAACACATTTCATTCTATAGTGAGTTTTCTTATAGACTGCACACCTGAAAGGCGATTTAGTAGTGGTAGTCCTGCCAAGGGTCAACAAAATATGTCTTTTTATTTATTACAAACAGTGTTGTATCTGCAAAATCTTGCAATAAATTGAAAGTCTGATGAAGCTGACTGGGATTAAGCTTGGTGAAATGGAACACTTCATCATTACAACACTGTCTACTACAAAACAGTCAAATCTCTAACTCAAGCAAACCATTCTAAGATTCAGCATTCCTTGACAACTTACTAGCAACTGAAGCATCTGTCTTAGAATCCTGTGCAAAGCGAAGCTGGCTAGCTTTCTTGCTCTGCCCTGTGCCAATGGGCAAACCCTCCGGTCTCTTCTTCTCACGGACATGATCTTCACTTTGGCCTTCTCCAGCCTGATCAGGAGGAGTTTTAGCCTCTGAAGAGGCAAGACTTGTGATCCCTTTGCTGTGAGCGGTATCAGAGGACACAGCTCTGTGCCCAGGAGTCACACTAGAGGCAGACTGTGGCTGCTCTCCTTGGGTGGCTGAAGAACTGGGAAGACCAGGCCCTTTTCGAGGTACAGATGGTGAAACACCAGGCTTGCTAGTGGCTGACCGACTCGACTCTGTTCTGCAAGTTTCTGAGCCGCTTGGCAAGAGGATGCTAGCTGCTTCTTTGCTAGGTCTGACTGATGGTGGCATGGATCTAGTTTCTGTCACAGTATCTGTAGGAATGTAATGAAAGAAGAACATATGAAGAACACATATGTGGACATTTTCTTTCAGTTTGTTAAGCCCAAAAAAAAATCTGAGCAAGTATGATACAAAGAAAATAGTTATAAAAGCAAGATAGAAGACATGGTTCAAGCATGCTGTCAGTGTTATGAAAGTATGTTCAGGTAATGCATATTCAACTGTAAAAAGGACATTAATAGCGTTCTGGGACTAGCCATTATCAATGAGACTATCCAATTTCCTTCCCCAAGGAACTGTTTCTCTTTCCTTTTTCTTCCTTGCTTTTCTTTTTTCTTTCTTTCTTTCTCTCCTCCTTTTTCTTTTGTCCAAATTCTGATCGTTCTAACTTTCAAAGAGTGTCCTATGACCAGTGTTTTAGTTTAACTAAACCACCTCTATATTTATCCACCTCTTTGTAAATCAGAATATCCCATCTTTTTACTGACAGCAAAACTACTGTTTGTGATACCAAATATGATTAATGCACTTACAGACAAAGAATGGAACTAAAGACAAATTTTTGATCCAAGTCCTAACTAATCCGTCCCCAGGCAACCTAAGAGGACTCTTTAGAAATACCTTTCTTCTTCTCCAGGGCAACTATATTGGTGAAGGAGCCCATGAGACGTTCTGTGTGAGAAGTGTCTGACTGGTTGGTGTCCATGCTGGAGGTCGAGTCTTTAGACTCCTGCTTTCTATGAGCAACCCAACCTGCAGGTTCCACACGTTTCTGCTTGAGCTCCACTCTTGTATTTTTCACATTACCCACCATGGCCAGCACCTGATAAATATGCAGAAAATGTCAGTTAGCTCAATTTCATGTTTAATATCTTTCTCTGAAAGTAAAAAGCTGCATTTCTAAATTGACTCATTAATCTTTACAGCGATTTCCTGCCATGCTAATAATGTAGAATTTGACAAGCAGTGATACACAAGCAATTCCAACAGAACTTTCTATTAACATATGTGTATGGTGAGCAAAAGCCACTTCACATACATCCAAGCCAAGTTTTCCTTTTCGATATCTCAGAATATGTTATCAAAGATAAAAATGAAACTAGATCACAGCAGTTAAAGTCTTTTCAACTGGGTTCAAACCTCTTTCTATAAAAAAAAAACAAAAAAAATGAAGAGGGGCGCTTTTAAGGAATCTTACACTGAGTACAAAGGGATGCAATGACTCTGGAACAAGTGACAGGCAACAGGTTACAAACAGATTCATCAGCATCACTTTATTACCAATAGCCAGTCACATCTAAAATCTGACAAACCTGATGAGCCAGTCTCAGCAGAGCCATGTCCACATTCTGTCTAATGGCATGACAGTTGACCAACAAGTTAATTTGCAGGGTGGTGGGTTTGGCCTCCAGTTTGTGCATGGCAAACTTGTAAGGGAACCTGTTAGTCTCCCCATCCTCACAAAAGTCCACAACATCTTTGAGGGACACATTAACATCAAAGCTGTCAAGACAGAGATAAAGGGCCTTAGAAGTTTTTGTGCATTTAAATCACAAGAATGTGCAGCAAAACACTATAAAATATATGGAAGGTGTTGGAGTGGGGAGGGGGAGGCTGAAAAGATGGTGCCCCATAACACTGTATCATTAAGACAGTCTCAATAATGAGCTGGTAATCTTACCATATTTTATTTTGTTATCTGTACACAATATCTTAACATGCGTGTAAACTTAAATGAGAATGTGAGGGGGCATTTGTATGGCAATTATTTACACAAGACATTTTCGGACAAAATGAGAGTTATACAGTGAGATCAAGCTTGCCATCTTAAAGTTCTTTATTTGAAAATAAAATTGACTGGTAACAACAAAACTAGGAAGAACTGTGAGAAATGTCTGCTTGTTTTCACAAAACAAAAGTTTTGGATTTCTCTGATGCTTTCTCCGATTGCTAATGAAGACCCTACCTGATCTATTGTTTTTATTTTACATTTCACAATGCTTAACTTAGGTTTACATGCTCACTCACGGGGTAAAATAGAGCTTACAATCCCACATACCTTCATCGCATAATTATATAATGCAAAAATTAAAATAAACCCCTGACACTGAAAGATAGCACTGAACTAAATATTTTTTCACCTCTCACACTGGAACGCTGCACTTTCTGGCAACATCTTGTAAAAGCTTCTCTTCCCACGACCTTTGCCCTTTGTTGCAAAGTTCGTCTGCGTTGAAGGAGTTGCCTCCGATTGGGCAATCAAAATCTTGAACATGCTGAAATGAGCCTGAAGAAGAAGGTGACCTCCAAATTTCTTCATCATGGCTGAAGGTCGCACGCTTTCAACATGCAGACCTAGACTTTGTAAGACTGGCTTGAATAACACCTGAAATGACGTAAAAGAAGGAAAGTTAGATTACCATACCAATTGTATGAGATTTCTTTATTATGTTTCATAAATTACTGCAGAAACCTTGGACTGACTGAATGAAACATTTGGCAGAGTGTTGCCCAAAGCAAAGCTCATATTATGCAGCTAAAGAGCTCTCGCTAGCGGAAGGGTGACAAGAAAATGTCTTCAGAGAAGCAACCTTCCCATGGAACTGGCCAAAAGGCTTTTCAGATCAATATTTTCCGCCACTTCAAAAAGGCTGATTCAAACTGAAGACATACATTATAATGACTCAAATGAGGTGTACGAAAAGTGAGATCTTAAGAAAGTAAATTACCTTTGCAAAATCAAAATTTGTATTTAAGAGTGAGTTTACAATTAAGTCACTCTATATGGCAACCACGAGTGGTACAGAAAGGGTTTGCTTGTTGTGTACCAAGCACATTACAAGAAGTGATGTATGAAACAAAACATATAAAGCCCACAATATGATACAATCGTTGGTGCAATGCATCAGTCCTCTAATCCAAATCTAAATATACTAAGGGTCACAGGACTGTAGCACCATACTGATAAAATGAATTATTAGGACCAAACTGAAGGCCTCACCTGAGCATCTGCCAGCTGCATGATGGATGTGGCCATAGTGCAATCCTCCTCATTCACATCAAACTTGCTATCATCCTGTGACCACGCACTGCCCACAAGACCAGCAGCACAGGATTCAGTTGTGTTCTGGCGGATGTAGCGGGTGGGGTCATCCTCTAGATCCAGCCTGAACTCACTCTGCTGTTTGGCCATCCACTGGTACAAGTCTTCATTCTGCTTGTATCTGGAAATAATCAGGAAATGCCCATTGATCTCAGTCCATCTTCCTCTTCCCAACTCTGTTTTCATCAGGTTTGTGGATTGTTGGATTTCTGCCTGTGTTGAGTACTGATTCACAATTACATCTAACCTCCTATAAGTTAAGGCATTCTGTTAGAGGTTTGATAATCTCCCAAAATTGATACCCATTATGTTGTCGTGTATCAGAACGCAATCGCCTTTCTAATATCAACAACACATTGCTAAGACAAGACTTGTCATGGTCTACTAGATTCTAAAACCTAACAAAATGATTCTGAACTTAAAAGGATTCTACTGAGAAATTAGTGAAGATATGAGTGTGAAAAGTTGCAGAAATGTATTGATGAAGTTGGAATTTGTAAATCCGTATCTTCAAAATACAGTCAATTCCATGGATCCACAAGAATATGGAAAAATTAAACAGATTTGATTTTTCCATCCCCTGAAAACTGTTAACTGAAAGAATAGATTAACACGATTCCCATTGTTTTATCAAACATAGCAAATTTACCTGTTCTTTAAAATGGAATGTTTAGGTCCAACAGTCCTCAAGGGAGTATGAGGGGGTGTTGGTGCAACAAACTGCTCGTTACTAGAGGCAGTATCCAGCGATGTGAAGCTCATGTTGCTGTCATTGCGGTTGAGGGCAAGTCCAATGGGTGGAGGTGCCAGGTTGGAAGAACTGTGGTCAAGGGGAGAATCAATAGCTCCTCCTGATTTCTTACCCCTACAGGAAAACAGACAATCCAACGGGAGGGCTAAGATTAAATTTGTTTTGACAAAAATGTCATGTGCATAATTCATATTGATATTTCTCACAGTCTTTCCCATCAGACAGCAATTTAGTAACATAAACCTTTCCTACGGGCCTGTCGGTTAATTCTGAAACCATGAAGCCAGCTACACATAAGTGATATGAAAGCATTTTCACATCAATTGTTGCTATTGACACAAACAGTAGGTAACTGGTGGCCAACATTCTATAGAACTTAACATGATTATTTGAGGGTTTGTTTCTTTTTGTGGCAACTGACTGGACAAATCCCAGGATATTATCCTGACAGAAAAGCTGAATCTAAACCAGATTTGGTGAAGATACAGTTGGAAGATTCTACTGTTAACATTCACATCTAGACTGTTTCACTTACCAGTTTTGTGTAAAGTTAACATAACCAAATTACCAAACTATTGATGGAGCTGATTTTAATCATCTGTGAGCCCCCTAGTCATTTTCCAACTATACTCTGATAACTCTGAAGTGGTGCAACTAGGAATGTTTATTTAATACTTCATGACATGAAGTAACACATGAAAGTCTCACACCAACATGACATTTCTGGGTGGTAATAATCCAAACTCATCCATTCTTGAAACTCATAGGGTCAAACAATAAACATTTTCTGTCCTGAGGCTTATTTTGCTAAACTAGGAACTAAGAAATCAGGCTATGAATGTGAACAGGACCATCATCACACTTTGGTTTAACGCAGAAAGCAAGAATAAAATTATTCCCATACATACGTACTTTGATTTTAATGGCAAATGGTGAGTAACTGCAAAAATTTGAGTTTTGTGAGGCACATTAGATGAATTAAATTGTAAAATATTGCTCTTCACTCATGATTTCTTTTTCTTCTAATTTTTATTTCATAGCATGGGATGACCTCTTGCCACTTCAGACAACTATAACTTGGACCAAAATGATGTTAGATCAAAAACTTTCATCTCATAAAAATACACATAAAGTTTTTATGTCCTACCAGCTACTTGATCTAGCCAAAAAGCACCTTATGCCTCATTTTGACGGGGTGCAAGACTGCTTCAAATACCAACGAAACATGTTGATTAACTGACCTGAAGATGTTGGAGAGCTTGCGAGGTTTTGCAGATGGCACAGAGTCAGCACTAACATATTCCAGAGCATCTGTCTTATCTGTTTTGTCAGTTTTGCCCTGTGTGCTGATCGAGTGGCGGCCTTTGCTGTTCAAGCTAGGCACTGAGCCTGATCTATGAGTTATGCCCCCTTCCGCCTGTAGGATGGACAACTAAAATAAGTCACATTTCAAAAGCTAGACTTAGGCCCATACTTTATATATCTATACAGATGTGAAGAGCTCCCTTTCTGAAGAACCTCTACAGTGCATGCCATTACAGCTGATGGTAGAGCTGCGGCATAATAAGCAATGAGGTGTCCTTGCCCAAAGACATTAACAATAGTGGTTTGTTACTTTAGACTGTGGACTCTCTCGATCAAGTGTACCTTATGGCAAGGCAGAACGTGGGGGGCAACTTGCTTTGAGACAGAAAGAGTTAAGGCTTGCGCATGAAGTCTTTGTGTTCACCTAAGTAGATCCCATTTTGTACCTTCTATCAAAAGGCACAAAGGGTAGTCCTTGGTAGTCTAAGAATATTATTAATGGCAAAAAAGTCAGCAGATGATCTTTTGAAGACAACTAGTTGCTACTCTTCACTGTAGATGATGAAGCAATATTCGAAGTTAAACTCAAACAAGCAAAATAGCATCTCAAAGCCTGACTCTCTTGTTTTTTTTTGGCAGCCAAACAGCATAATATAACACAATGTGACACCATCCTGCAATGGATTAGCATATAAAACTCTTAAGAGATATACAATGTAACACAGCAGGACAGACAGAGTACTGTCTTCCAAAGCAAGACACAAATACTGCAATGATACAAAATTGCCCATGGGTCAAATCCTTTACCTGCAGAAGTGAAACTTTCTCATCCACCACATCAAACTGATCTATCATGGTGTCCTCATTGTCATCTCCAATGTCTTCCATGATTTCCTCTTTGGGCAGGGCAAAAGAGACATTGTAGGGACGCATGCTGCGGCGTGACTGAAATATGGGGTACCAGAGAAATTTATTTACATATTCACACGACATTATCACGTTGATGAATCCCCAATTCTGTTATCCCAAGGATATAATATTCCAAAAATTTCAGTGAAATATACTATTTAACAAAGATTTGTCTAAAAAAATAGGGACATCATATCAGTGAGTAAAACGTGATGAAAAGTTGTTCAGATGGCAATAAAATTTCTGGAAACACAGTTCATCCGATAACAATCCACTTAATTGCAGCTTTCTTTTAACAACATTTCTACACAGCAGGGCTGCTTATTACTTGCAATTTAATCACATTTTTTTATATTCCCTCTTAGAGTTGTTGCTAAACCCAGCTGATATCATGTCCTTTCTGTGACCAGAACTTCTCATTACAGTTTCTATGGGTGATAAGTTATTGAATTCTTAAATCTGTGCAAAGTTGATGAGTTGGTAGGATGAATAGGCATCTGTTCCCCACTCACCTTGAAGTTGAGCTCACTCAAGTTTGGCATGTACAGTACATTCTTCCACTGTCTCATCAAGGCCAAGATGCCTTTTTGCACAGTGATCAGCTGTGGCACGGTTTCCGAGGACACTGCTTTTTCCACAGGCTCTATGCCGTACTTGTGCAGGTACTTTCTGAGTACTGTGAGCAACTGGTTGGAGGGATCCTCTTGCAGAGTTTTGGACAAGGGAGTCAGTTTGCTGAATTTACTCTGTTGAGAAGATGGGTGAAAGTCATAGATCATTACTAAGCAGGCGTTCTCAAACTGATGCAAAGGTAGCCTGGAAGTGCAGAGTGCAAATCTGTGGGGGTACATAAGTACACACACTTACTTTCAATGACCAGGTGAGTGAGTTTAAGGTAGGGGGACACAGATTTGCTGGGTAAGATCAAGAAGTATGCCAATCAAGAACCCTAAGTTGACGAGTGTCCATTCAGATCAGGGAGCTTAGTGTTGTATTTTAAGAGTGGCACTTACATAATTACCTCAAGTGGTTCATGACTCACTGTCCCCCCTATTCCACCTGCCTATTCCCCTCAGCCTGTCCTATCATATGCAACACTATCATCTGTTACTTACAATTGCATAAAAGCTTGTCAGTACTACAACTTTTCAAAAATTTAGATAAAAAGCAGGCAGCTGAAGTGCAGCAGGATCAATAAAAAATTTTTAAGCAATCCACACATTCCTTAAAGTTTAAAGGTATTGATAGCATTGCTATTAGGAGAATTCCGTGAAAAGAAATTTTTAACTAAAAAAAGTCCAACCAGGCAACCAACCAACCTTATAAGCAACATGGATCCCCTGACATTCCAAGCCCTCTATCATCATGCAAGCAATAACACAACATAGGCGCTTGGAGTACTGTCGAACAAGGCTTCGCACAGAATTCATCAACCTATCACTGGGATTCAGCCATGCATCAATGGCAGGGGTGGCTGTGCTCAGCAGGTTCCAATCAAGTCTGCAGGTCAAATGGCAAAGTTGAACTCTATGAGCAATGTAACAACAAAAAGGACTAACAGAATAACTATGTATTTTTTCCCCAAGGAAGGTAATGAGAAATTTGTAATGAATTACCTTGAAGAGCAATCCATATTCTACCGTATTATTTTCCTTAAGCCTATATGTTATGAAGAGGTTTAAATACCCACTTTCTTGTAACAGAAGTAATTGATGGAGTGGCAAAGATAAAGAGATCGCCTGAGGAAATTTCATGACATCTTGTAAAATCCAAGTTCTTGTGAAAAGACATAAGGTGCTGAGGCTAAACCTAGCAGTCTAGGGGTATTCCCAACTCCTAGTAAAATACACTTTTCCTTACAAACAAGTGGATGATGGAGGCACAGAGTTTGACCAGATGGCCTCAGGATAATTTATAATTTACCTTGTAAAATCCACTTTCTTGTGAATGGATATAGGTGGTGGAGATGCAAAGTTGAACCAGATGGTCTTCAAATCCAGTCTCCCATTTGAAGCATCCCCATCCAGAGGCTCTGGCAGTGGTACAGGAGAGCAAGGTGGAGTCTCACTGGAAACCACAGACTTGTTAGAGCCCCATGATGAAGAACTCAGAGATGCTGAGTCAACATGGCCAGATGGAGAGCTCAGGGGCACAGGCTCATCAGTGCTTGTTTCTGGACTCCTATCCTCCTCTTTTCCTTTTTTACCATCTTGTTTATCTGTTTTTCCATGCTCATCCTCAACATCTTCATCTTTCTCTCCTTCTGTAACTTTTCCCTCCACTTTTGATCTAGCCGATTCTTGCATCTGAGCCACTGTCCTGTCAAGGCCACTGAGTTTCTCTTCCATCATCTGAGCCTCGCAGGTCTCCTGGTATCCCAGCCGTCTCACAGCTGTGACTGAGACATCCTCCAGCCCTGACTCACACATAATGAAGCCAATGCTAGGTGCCTGGAGAGCACTGTTACCATCGATTCCTCTGAGATTACCTTCACTGTCCCTGTCTCGACTGGATGTCCGGGACAACCTACGCTTTGGAGAGGGGCTGATACCTGGGCCTCCACCTGTTTGGAGAAAATATTAAAAAAAAACTTGGAAACACTAAGAAAGTAAATAAGAGGCAGAGAGAAAGAGAGTCAGAAAGAGAGAGAAAGAAAGAGAGAGGAGTATGCATAACTTGAAGTGACACTTACTTTCAATTCCTTCACTTTCTTACATTTACTTTTCTCTGGTTTATCTTATGCTTCCTTTTTTTATGTGCTGTGTATTCTTGATTCCTGGAACAGTGTTCCTACCAAAACAAGTAACCTCTTCTTTGTCAATTTGTAAAGAGTTTACCCCAATTTTGTTCTTTTAACTTTGTTTTTAGCTAGATGGGCCTTACTCATAGGTTTACCTAGACTTCCTTCAGTGCTGTTCTGGACGTTTGTACCAACAGCATGTGCTGATGATGGTGTGGATGTGTCCTGCTCCAGGGTAAACAGAACACGTGAATACTGTTCAGGGATGGCCGTAAGCAGCACGTGTTCTGAATAGTTGCTGAACTTTAACAGCCGCCTCAGCTGAACGTGGATGTGAGAGATGTGCAGGGTGCCAACATTTTCCTCTCTTGTCACTTCTTGAGGCCTGGAAAGTGAACACAGAACCGTTATCAACTCCTTGGCCGCAGATTTCCACAGAATAACTCTAAATACAACAGATTTTTTCTATGTTTCTGTTCAAGGATGAAAGGGGATAAAAATAATTCTTTATATTTAACATGGTAAAGAGCATGATTATGTTCAACTACAAGGTGAATTACACAGAAATTTAGTTTGAGATGATCTTTACAGGGAGAATTAAAATAAGTCTTTGTAAACTGCATACTTCTCAATGTCAGGCTCCAATGGATTCACCTCCCCTTTTCCTCTTGTCTGACCAGCTGCAAATTTCACAGATGATGTCGGTGTTGCACTTGTTTTGCGAGTAAGTGGTTCTTTGCCAGACTCAACAGCAACCTAAAAAGATACAGTAGGATACAAAATTTTCACTTCCATGCTATGGCATTAACAGTGAACAGTTAGCAATTATGGCATCTATAATCTTTACATACATTACTCTCTACATTAATTCATGCAGAACTCCACGTGCATGGCTATTACTGCTTATATCTGCCATTCATAAATGAAAACATGAAAAAAAAAAATTTAAAAAGACAAATCTGAAGCTTCTTTTTTTTTAAAACTGTAAACTCTCATGATTTTAAATTCTCATGTAAAGTAATCCTAATGATTTTATTGTTCAAAACATATTGAGGATTTAAGCATAATATTAAGCACAACATTTCACAAAGTCAAAGGAAAGGATAATTGCTGACCCTTAAAATAAGACGAATCTTTCCCTCTAAAAAGTCAGCTAGAATTGAAGAAGGCCTGCACCCATATGGCCATATGATGATACATATCAACTATATACAATGCCAAATCTCCTGAATATATGACTTTTTTCTGTTATTACTAGTTCAATAACTTACCTTGCATGAATGTTTATTAGCCAGAAGTTGGCATCTGATCCCATCAATACAAACTGCTAGGAGGGATACAGCTGTCAAGTCACTCGCTGTGCCCAGATTTGAGAAGGCGATCACCTCTTCCACTATGGATGCTTGCAGTACACAAACATTAATCTGTGGGGGATACAGAATGTAGTCATAAAAACCTACAAATGTATGGAAATTGCAGGAATTTTCCCAATCCTACCAAGAAGTTGCCAAAGAATAGGGATGTGAAGAAATTTGGCTCATAAAGTTTGCATTAGTACAGTTATCATGCTATAACTGGCTACTTCGCCAACAGATCAATTCAGCTTTGTCAAAACTTATCAATGTGTGTTAAAGTTGTTATATATATCACCATGAGCCAAAAGTGGCTGTTCTTTACACTTGAGTATATGTACTGCTTTGCAAATCCTTTACAGTATAAAGTCCTGGCTCAATTTGTTGCTTTTAGACCAAAAAAATTACCAGAGATATGTAAGAATTTATTAGATTTTATTCACGGTAAGGTGAGGTAAGAAGAGCTGTCTGACAGCTGCTGTTTCGAAGTATATCACAGACAGCTTACCTTGGGCAGTGTAAACAGAGCTTGAAGTGATGAAGTCTTGACAGGGGTTATGTCCTTGCAAGTCTGTAAATTGTCAACAGATTCTTCTGGCTTGTTCTCGTCAAACCCCTTCCCCTTCTTCAACTTGTTCTGTTGCTTCAGCCTATCCAGACACTGGCTGTGCAACCCATCAATCAGAGCAGATGGGTGGAGCTTAGACAAAGTAGGTGTGACAGCCTCCACATATCTGGAGGGAGAACAACAATTATGACAGATGAGCATGTCCTTCAGATAATGTGATAAAAGGACCCTTATTAGTAACATAAGCACTGCTAATATTATAAACACAAGCCGTATCTCAGAACATTTGTTGCATTCTGCTGTGCTCCAATTTCTTATCCATAATATAATGTAAATTTTATCATTTCAAAGGCAAGAAATATGACAGCTATGAAGAAATCAAAATGAGAAGCAAGTTTCCTGGGGAAAACAGTGAATCACAACTCATGCTTCCACACAACTGTTTTGACTTATATATTCTAATATCAGTTACAAGGTAGAACTGTGAGAGCTGAAATAGTCATTATTCACATATTACGCAGTAGATGTCAATGTGCTGACCTTTGCAAAGCCTCTAGAAGTAAAGGTGTCACCAGAACATCAAGGGTGCCAGACAATTGCACAACAGCAGTAGTTTTGGACATGTTGTCAGGAGGACCATCTTTGCCTGCCTCTGTGGACTCTGCAAGCAATTCAGTTCATAAAAGCATTACAGGAGTGAATGACACTAAAGAATGTAAACATAACTTTTAAAAAGATTAAAGTTGCACCATTCAATTGTTACCATCAGAGGTTAGAAGACAAGCCCTGTTTATAAACAGGTGTGGATACTGCCTCTCCTCAGATGGCTTTGTGTTCATATTTCAAATAAAAGACTTTGTTCTTTCAATTTTCTTAACCATGCATAACATTTGGAAAGACAATTAGAACTAACAATCTGTAAAGTTTCTGGGCAGCATGAAATGTTTTACTCCTAAAATACAGACAAAATAGTGCTCCTATGTAAAGCATGTGACTGAATTGAAATTAATGAAGTGTCTCATCATACCTCACCCCTCCTTTTCATACCCCAGACAGGTTTTTAAACTTTCATTTCAGGTGAAGTTCTTCTCCAAGTCGATTTAGTGACATTTTTAACAAAAATAATCCATTTTCTTAAAACCCTCTGGCATAATACCAAAACAGGCATAGTTCGTTTTTCACACTGTTAAAGCCACACAAGGTTGGATGCACTATAATTCTTACCACCATCTTGATGAGTCTGTTTTCTATGCTCTCTGTCCAATGTGGCCTTGACACTGATCAGATCAGCTGTAACAGTGGTAGGTGATGGCTTCTGTGGAATGGCAAACATTTCTCTTTAAAATTAACCTGTGGACAGAACTTAGTTTGCCACTAAGCAGGACAGATAGTGATGGGGTTTATGGAGTTTTCAAGGATTTACAAAATGCAAATGATGCCTTGAAGTCTTACAAGATTTCAAAGACAATCTGCATGTGAATACATGAGAGAGAAAAGAAGCATAAAATGAAAAGGAAGCTATCCAAAGAAATATGAAACCCTTACTTTCATATCTGGACGAGGTTTCATGACATTCACACTGAAACCATCCTTGACTTTCAAGAAATGTGGTGTCCATGCAGTTCCAGCACTGTAAATGGAATGTCCCGCTGATGACAGGGAATATTCTGAGTGGACCGAGTTCAGTCCATGGAATCTGGAGGAATATACAGCCATCTGGGGTGCAGTGGAGCACCAGTCCTACAATGACCAAGCAGAAAAAATCAATTAAGACATGGGGCTGACTACAGAAGATAGGATGTAGTTATGTATATGAAAGTTTTATCTCATCCACTAGGGGAGTCAAATTATTCTTGAGAATCAATGAAGTCTCGTGATCATTTCCAAACACCCTTCTCTCTCAAACAACAGCAATCTTTACAGCGAAACATTCAGGCAAGTCTCATGGCCTGCAAAAGAAATTGAAGTTTTAGGAGTCTAATGCTCATTCACAAAGTTTCACATTAATATAACTCCACTCAAGACCTAGTAACTTCTCAACTCCTTTCAGATCGCACAAAGCAGTTACCAACTTACCATCACTGAATACTTCCCTCTTTTGAAATACTACTGAAGTCCAGGTAGCTAGCTGACAGTTGTAAATAGATAAACCTAAAAAGCAATCAATTACTTGATAGTCCTAATATGACAAAAGCAATTACCTAGCAATATCTAAATAAGGGCTGTCAATTACCTGACAATAGTAATGTGATAAATGTTGTGAGTAGCATGACAGTAGCAGTGGGGACTCTGTGATGGGCAGATTCATGTGGCTGTGCAGGTTAATCATGTCAATCAACTCCTCAGGGTCCACTTCCTCTGTATCAGACAAGTCTGTGTCATTATCAGAAGGAGCTGAGCAGAAGGACAAAGTACTTTCTAAGGAGGAGATGCTGGATGTGGCTGAGACAAATTCACTGCTGCCCTCCCCAGCAGGCTTCTTCCTCTTCTGCTTCTTGGCTTTCTTCTTCTTCTTAGGAACTCGTCTGATCGTGCTTGGGTTGCTCTCATCATCCGAGTGTCCTATATTGTAAAGCAAGAGTGTGCAGTACACAAGGATGAATAAGAGAAGCTATGAAACTACTGTAAAGCTAAAAAACAGTGCTATAGAAAGGTCATGACAGCTTTATAAAATAACATAAATACAGAAATATTTTGACAAGAATGCCTTCCTCATGATAAGACACAGCAGGCAGAAAGGAGGAAGTTGCAGATCTTAAACTCAAGACCTCGATGTTGACACTGACAAGCATCAGACATAATCAAACTTGCGATGTGACTTTAAGCTGCCACAAGATATGATGGTTGGTGCTTCCTCTGATCAGCAAAATGTTACAACTAATGCCACTTTATTGCACTTTAAAGAAGCACAAATTTCACTCCTCCAATTATTTTAGTGTTTCCTGCGCTATTGCAAGTACATGGTTATAAATGTGATGTGGTTAAGGTATACTGTTCTTACCAGCAACATGAATCATATCCACATTGTCTCGTGTCAGTGTAGCATTTTTGTCACCCTCCTCATCATCAGAGTCTGTGTCTTCATCTGCAGTGAAGTAAGGTTCACTGCTCTCCATGCTAGCCTTTGACACTGGCCGCCTAAGTGTGGGTGGTGTGGCTGAACATATTTTGGCTGTTTGGTAACTACTACTAGTGGCAGCATCAGTCGTGTCAGAAGTGATGGATTTCTGAGACCTCAGCTCATATCTGCCTGATCTTGGGCTGGCGTGGATCAAACTTGCCGGCACTGATTTCTTCCTTTTCTTGGAGCCAGGCCGTATGACTGGGGAAATATAAACAGTCAACAGAAATTTGTAAATAGGTCTAGACAAGAAAACCAGCTTATGGAAATCACAAACTTACTGTAGCCAGGATTCAGAAAGAATTTTCAAAACAAGTAAAACCTGGTCGAATTTTACAAGGACATTTACTTTAAAATAACAAACAATTTTTTTTTAAAATTTACATTGATGGGGTGAAGGATTGCAAGTTACCTTAATTATCTGTGTGCTTCATTCACTTTAAAGCTGTGAAAAGTCATAAGAAGGTGAGTAGTTTTGATCCATGGATGCACTGAAAAACTATAAATTTGCTGGTTTTATTCTATTCATATTAACAACATTGTCTCCAAGAGATGCAAGACTGCAACAGAGGAGCTTTTTGAAGTGTTGTATATTAAGGCAATGATCACATGCCAGAAAGCTGCATCACAATAACCTTCCCAACAACAGTAATAAAGCTGCGACTGCATCCTGACAAAAACTGAGAACTGAGAAGGGCAGGTGTGACTTCTGACTTACCCACACCAGTGTGTTGCTGCTGAGCCAATGCTCCAACCTTGTCCGCTGAGGGCAATGAGCTCTGTCTGGTCAAGAGACTGTCCTTACTGTAGCGCCTCACCTCTCCAGGCCTAGACCCAGGCAACAGCATCTGGGTATCACTGAAGGTAGACTTAGGTCGAAGGTCATCTGTTGGGGTCATGGTGATGCTGCCAGCTTTCATTCCTTCACAAATACAAACAAAGATGGTTAAGCTCATAGATTTTACAAAAATGCAATCATTAGCACACACATCCAGGTCCAATGTATAAATTACTATATCTTCTTCATGAAACTCTGCTTAATATAAAAGTAATTATTGCAGCCCATGATCTGATATTTAAGTGTTTGCAATGGAAAAATAATGCTAAATGCATAGCATAGTATATCTGGATTTTTACTCCCCGTACTGCTAAATCCTTATTCTAAACTCAGTTCATATGGCAAACCTCAAAACTTGATGACAGAGAAGGAGATTTTTGAAATACCATATTTCTACTAAACCACAGTTTCAAGTTAAGATCAATAATAATAATCAGTTCTATTGGAAGTTATAAAATAACTGACCCCTTTTGTTATTTCTAAAGGGTATGAGCTGACAAACTCACAAAGTAAAATACAGGGAAGTCACAAAACGTTCTGTAATCAATGTTAACAAATAAAACACACATAATTTATCACTGAAATTACCTTCTTCTTCCACCTCAGGACTCGCAAGCTCACTCATATATCCTCTTGTGAAGGCAAATCCATTCTCCTCGCCAGAAGTCTTCACTGGTGACATGCGCAGGGCCAGCTGACTGGTTTCAAATACCAGTTTGCCAGCATGCAGCAGGCTCTGTCCAAAGCCTGGGTCACTACCATCTTTGCAAACCTGTTGGAGATAACAAAATGTAGTGGAATGTACCCAATCTGTAACATCTATTTCATCAATCCTCCATCAGCCAAATAACCTTATGCATTTGCATGACACTATAGTATCTGTAACAAGGACCAGATATGGTGTACTATTTGCTTCCTGTAGGATCATTAGGAAGGAATGATGAGGCCAAAACCAACCAGTGTCTAAAGAATAATGTTTGACCACTTTTTAACACTGGTGGAGTTCAATCACTACTAAAGTGTTACATCATAAGGCAGCTCAGAAACAGATTTGTGTGCAGGGAAAAAAAAAAACATTAAAAAAAGTGGTAACACTACCAGAGACGTTTTCAAAGTTCATCAGCTAACCTTGCAATTAATAATTATCAATAATGATAATTACAAATTACTATGGTGGAACAAAACCTGGGCCATTTTCATATTTGACCTATGAAGAGGTTAATCCACAATTAGTGCCATTTAATGTCTCTCGCAGTCCATTTTCTGGTCAAAGCCAAGCAGGACTACCAATTCTGGAAATGGTTGGATCTTTCAATTTTTTTTTTTTCTTGAAATCATAAGAAATGTCTTCATAATGCTGTCTTTTGCTCAAAATAATTGGATGAACCATTACAAAATCAGTTCATTCATCATCCATAGACTTGCCACAACCTGACTTGCCTCACTGTGTCATTTAACCTTGAAGAAAGGGAACAAGTTTTTGTATTATTTCTTTGGCCTTTACAACTCTCTAAATTAGACAACTACTCTTTCCAACAGCGAGAGTACCAAACATTCACAGTATTATACTAAATTCTCACCTGTGGAATGGCTGCTACTTGACTCCCTTCCCTATGTCTCTTGATTCTGAAGAATGTCAATCCATTCTTGTTCTTGCCAAAAAAGGCACAGCCTCCCAGGCAGCCACATTTACCCACTACAGAAGGTGGTGGGGGTGTGGGTAGCTCTGCCTCATTCCACAAGAACCACAGTCGCTTGGTCCTGGCATCATGCAGTCGTAAGAATTTGTCCTGGTTCTGGCAAAAGCAGACAAAGGTTTTAATATCACAAGTTGGTTTCATTTGGATATTTCAAATGTAAAATTTTAATGTAAATGGATCAGGAAAGTAACTGGTAAAGAATGGATATAGGGAAAATTTGGTGGGAGCTACATCAGTTGATACTAAAACACTACTAATACACCATGAATATCAGAAGTCTGAAGTCTGAAGTCCTATGGCTATCAAATTAGTGAAAAGGAATGGAAAATGGCAGACAATTTACATCCCTGATAGATATTGTAAAAGTTAGGTTATTGGCTTGCTCTAAAAAGATCAGTGTAAATGTAGTAGTCACGACAGTGGTGTGTGTTGGGTCAACACAGCTGGGGCTACACTAGCCCAACCAAGCATAGGGCGTCCTGGGTAGGCATCCAACCCCCTTTCCCTTTTATAGAAATAGGTCACTTCTATGGTGTACAAGTCCAGCCAATGACCGGTGCGATAGTCAATGATATAAAAATTGCATGCATATCTTTGTTGCAGGATTGCATTCTCCTATACTCACTTCAGTACATGCGACTTTCTTGGAATAAACTTGTGTAGACCTTATTTGACGAGTAATGTCGTAACTCTGATACTCTAAATTAACAATGTAGGGGAATCGTCCCCTTGCCACATACTACAACATTAAACTGGTAGGAACAATACAACACAATCTTGAAAAAAACAAGACTACCTAAACAGAAGGTCAACTATTCTATTACACAGATTGGCACAAAGAGTATCATCAGTGCTATATGGCCCTTTTAAAGTGGTTTGGTCCTTTGCCTTTGACCACTCTGAAGGAACCTGACCACATTAAGTCACATTAGGTATTCCTACTGTTTTGCTTTCCTAGACCTGAGGGACTGAACTTGTGGCCATAGCTGTGTGCTCTACTTACTTGCTACACAACTTAGCTATGCTTGGACCAAAGTGCATTTTGGACCCATGGGATGCTAGGGCATAAATTCCCCATCCTGTGCTTTAAATTGTTTCAGAGATTACAATAGTGGTGTTTGTGAACACTTTGAACCAATCCTAAACATAATAAAAAACAGAAACATGAACTTAAAAATGATTAACTCTACTTTACATTATTCACCTCTTCCAGGGATTGCTGAAACATCAAATCAATATTATCCATGAAAAACCAACACACCACTATGCCTGTATGTGCATGCACAGGTCAGTTATAGATCCACACATAAACCATCTCCTTCCCTCCCCCCACCAGCTAAAGACAAAATATTAATGTCATGCAAACACAATTCCTTAGCATGAACAGAAGCATTGTGATAGCTTGAGACTGAGTGGTTCAGAAAACAGAGAAACTTGGGAAAGAAAACACAACTCAGGTCAGGCAATTTGGACAGTGACCATCACCAAAGCAAAACTCCCCAAGATTGAAAGCAATTATCACACTGACTCCTATAGCCACCCAATATTAAAAATATATTGTCTGTGTGAGTGTGACTGCATTACAGGCCATACAAAAGATCCAATAAGATGTGTTGATTTTAGGTCCAATGCCCTGCTTCATTGTGCAGCAATCATTCTCAGTTGTAGCAGCTTGCACCACTAAGCTAACAGGAATACATAAACCCGCAAACTACAAACAAGCAAAAGAGGGTTTCATTACCAAAACACAACGGTAACATCTATGGGTGAGTAATGTTAACTCAAGTGGGCAATTTTGACAGTGAGTACCTTATAACTACAGTAAGTGATTTTGACAGTGAGTACATCATAACTACCTGGTACAATTGAGGGTGAGCAAGAGCCATGGCAGCTTCCAGCATGACAGGTCCCAGACTCAGCCCACCAGCCTCCAGCCAATTGTGCAGGTTGTGCTTGGGAGAGGTGCAGGACACATACTGCTTCAGTTCCACCTTATCTATCATGCCTGTGATCCCTGCCCTGGTGCTGGGTCCATGAAGGTTGCAGTTGGCAATGCGGACTGGGTGAACCTGTCACACAAACAGCAAACATGTAACTGTCACCACTGGAAGATCTTTATATCAATCGAGCTGGGTGTTTCACACCAAAGGTACTTTTTATGCTGTTGTTGTTTATGCTGTTACCAGACAGCACTGAAACAGGTGAGATTAAGCAGAGGAAATGTCTATGTGAGGCTATTCATTTTCAATTTGTTACAAACAAATATTTGTAAATAACACAACCCTCATCTGCAATTGAAATTAACCCTCGTGATGCGGTGATAGTATTCTATCATGGGGAAAGGGGGGATAGGTGCTAAGATCTTTACAGAGAATTGAAGTCTACACATCCTGACTCCAAAGGTCTCTAAATAAGATAGCCTTCCCCTTCAGTCCTCCATTCCTTCCCCCGTTCTCCTGAAGAACAAAGGACACACTAACACTGAACGAAACTGAAAGCTCACCTGCACATTCAGAGCCGAACCTGATTCCACCAAGAAGATGTTCACAAAATCCACAGAGACTCTCGTCATCTCATACTTCACCTCCTCAGAGTTAGGACACAGGAATGGTAAATTCTTTGACTCGTAGCATGAGTCCCGGGGTCTCATGTGTTGGCACAATTTATGGGGTAATGATGTCTGAAGTTTGTTTTCTGCATTCTCAATCATCATGATGAAGGTCTGAAGAAACTCAGCTATGTTCTGAAGCTGTAAAAAAAGTCAATCAGAATATTTGCAAGTTTAGAAGGATGTACTTCTTGATTGTTTTGACTGATTTCACGTGTTATCAATGAAAATACTGTGACGTACAAAAAGTGTAAGACTTTGCCAAATCAAAGGCATGTCATTCAAAATACAATGACAAGGCTAGCCTTCTATCCATGCCACATCAAAGTGTCCATTTCAAGTTTAGGTCAGAATCTCAAAATGTTTGTGTGAAGAGATTAGCGTGAAGTCCAATGCTGTGTATGGTTGTAAAGTGAGGCGCCTGATGCAAAAAGGTAAACCAGAGTAAATAAGACTTCATAATCATACCTGTGGTGATGTCAGTTTCCCTGTGACTTCCCCTACAATGACTTCAATGAGCCAACCATACTCCAAGGTTTCACTGTCCAGTGGCAGCCCTTCCAGAGAGAACATGGCATGACCTCGCACCTGGAGACCTGACAGTGCCAGATGTCCATCCTTTAGGTGTTCCTGCTCTGTCTCTCTCTGGGGTAAAAATAAATATGTGCCAAGTACAAGCAGAATGTAGAGTACAAAGAATTTAGCAATTCACATTTGACAATGGAGAATGAAACGACAGAGAGGACACAACAGAAACATTAAAGCAGCGTTGTTAAAAGAGTGTGCGAATCACTGCTTCATATTTGCTAGCTTTTCTGAAACATTCAAGAAATAATAGTGAGAAGGAAGACAAATCTAGAAGAATGAAGAGCACTTAAAAGATACAAAATCCAGACAGGTCTGTAGTGATAGATTAGCATCCATGTAAAATGTGTGATGAGTTACATCTATTCAAAACTATAAAGTCAAATGAAAGTCTGTGCAAGACTATCCCTTTGGTGTTCTAACACATGATGAACAAATGTTTGGATTGGAGCAATTCATGTCACTTCACTAAAATAACAGAACACGGAATTACTGGGTTCTTCTAATGACAAAGGATAAACAGGTTACAATGAAAATGGGAGCTGAAATATCCATAGTTTGGGGGACTTAGAGAGATCACTTGCCAACATTGAAGATTAAACACAAATGTCACAGACACACAGATGCTGAGGCCATGAGCAAGTTTACTAATAAATGGAATATATTTCAATGAAAATTTTTCATCAAAGTCTGACTGGTGAACTCAAGATGGAAATGCTTTGTAGAATTAGAAAACCTGATGCTCTTTAAATATTTAAATTTAAAACAGTACCACTAACCCCAACTCCATCTTTCGCCAGCAGTACACAAGGAGATAAGAGTAATTGCAGCTTGGTTTCTCGGAATGATTTGTCCAGCTCAAAGCAAAGCCTTTCCACATGAGCACTTGGACAGGGAAGCCCATCTGTTGTGCAGTTCTGAAATGAATGAAGTTCAGATAAGGGTTTACAAAACTTTACATATAAACAGCCTAGTCCAAAGCTAGATCACAGAGCTGACAAAAAAAAAAAATTCACTATTCTTCTGCATTGCTCTGTTTATTTGGTGACTGACACATTCATTCCATTTTGCAAAAATATGTAGAAATCTTATATTGCAACTATTCATGCTCTTCAGTCATGAAGGAAAACTAACCTTCTCATCCCAGCAGTTTGAGACTACTTGCCAATAACTAAACTTCACCACTTCAAAAGCAGAAAGTGCAGCTGGAAAATATCTGCAGTATGAAATTTCAGCCACTGTCTAAAAAGATAAACCTAGGAGCTTTTCTACACACTGTCATGAGTACTGAAACCATGTGCTTACAAATGAGTGATGTTTTTTTCTAGCATGCACACTTATCCAATGAAAGATAAAAAGCACTTGAAATTGCAAACTTATGGACAAGTCTTCCAATATACACACCTAGTACCAAGCCCATCAAGCAATTAGGAAACCCACCTTCGCCAGGTGTGCTTGAATATCGTGTAGTGTCACTGACACAGTCACAGAAAATGGTCGATATTTCCTGGCATCAAAAGGCTTCTCATCATCATCAGGGTTTTCCAGATGGACATAACTTGCTTCTACATCTTTCATTTCCTTCGGATTCTCCATGAAATCAGTGGCCTTTTGGAATTCTCCCAGGTAGTTTTCCTAAAACAAAAAGATAGAAACCTAATCACAATCCACTGAGTCACATTCTCAACTTGTTTGCAACATTTCATCAATATGTTTTCCTGATTTCCATAAAGTTACAACTGAGTCAAGATATTGATGAAATGTTTAATGTTACAAAAACAATAATTTTATATAATGCCAAGAAACCAACACTGTTCAGCACATCATATGATCATCATAACTATCATTTCACATGTAATCAACACTGGGGAATTGCGAATCTCATTCATTCTCATAGAATGCCCAGCCTACCACCATCCATACAATGAAGCAGGATGCACAGAGATATTTGAATTTGTATTTTAAAAAAATGTCTATCTGATATGGCAGTTGGGGGAGGTAGGTGATGTAGTGACCCATCAAGGAAACCTGCTAGCTCCATGCTGCATCAGAGCCACCTTTAAAACAGTGAATACTCGCACTAGCAGGTTTCTGAATATCGTCACTGTGTCTCAATAACAGCCTCTGTCATAATTGGGGAAAAATATGCTGAGGCAAAGCAAAAACATTGGGTGCTATTCTTTGCAACTGCAATCTTGGCAGGAAAGATCACTGTATTACATTTTTTGTTTTGGTCATCATGAACCTTGACCTAATAAACAGCATGATACCCTTATTTCATTTTAGCTTAGATCTGACTAGACAATTATAGCTGCACAGTAACTATATGATCTATACCTTTGAGAACATTAAACTGACATAACAACACAATTAATCATATCATACCTTCAGATGGAGCAAGTTCCGCAACAAAGAGCCATAAAGAACCAGAACTGATGGGGCAACTTCCAGCTCCACCTGAATCAGGTCAGGCTCCATTAGCCCAGGGTCAAAAGTTCCATCAGCACTGCAGTAACCACTGCTCCCCGGCTGAGATGCATTGGAACAGCTGGGTTGAAGAATGTCCTCCACGTCCTCCTCTAGAATGGGCTCTGAGAGACTAAGGTGGCCCACATTTTCAGGGGAGGAGTGAGACAGGAGGACAGGCATGGGGTAGTAGGTGTAGGTCACTGTCAGGAAGACGTATGGAGTAGTCCAGCACTCCACCCAGCCATTGCTGAAATGTTTCATTTATAGTTAGAGGAAGCTGTGATGAAGTTCGAGTAAATCATCATGATAACAGAAATTTAGTGTCTAGGAAGAGACAACATAACAGACAGAGATTAAAATAGCAGTTGAATAAAAGGAAATCCAATCAGAGCCACTTTCCAATCATCTCCTAAGCAAGACTGAGATGTGCTGTACCGTGCTGCTTTATGAAGCAATAGCAAAATGTGATAAAGGATAATCATGGGTTTCCAGCCTTGCGTCAAATTGTCACTGATCAAGAATCACACAAACTACCTACCTTTTCAATGTGACATTCCTCCACTGCTTGCCATTGTCAGCTCCAAAGGGTTTGCCTGTTTCATTGCCTTCTCTGTCTACTATCCTAATGTTTTCTGACATGGCAACCAGTGCATGTCTCATTGTGTTGCTCTCTGGCAAGTGCAGCCGGCAGAACACAGTTTCACCCTGGTGAAGAAGGGGCAAAATTAAACATAGGGACACTACCTCTGCTAGTCATTATCTCATAAAACTTTGAAGGATGCTCCTCATTTTAATGATTAAACTTTTCTGTATATAACACATCTCCAAATTTCCAGGAATACTGACATGCTCTAAGGCTCTTATCTGTGGGATTTAAATGGGCAAGAAAGTCATACTTCATTAATTTGAATTCAATTACATGGTTCACTTTGAAGCACCATTTTTTTCCAAATTTCCCCTGTAAAACATTTCATGCTGCATAGAAACATTGCATATTGTTAATTTACTGTCCCTCCAAACACTGTGGTAAAGAAAACCGATGTAGTATTTGAAATTTGAAAGCAAATCCACCCGGGTCGACGCAGTGTCCTCTGCCATTTGTAGGCCAGACTTGCTTACCAAATGTAACGCTCAGATAATGCCGCTTTTTTGAACAGTCTGAACCACCTACATCATCAGAAAGCATCAAAGCTAAGAAAACCAACCTTTATTATAAGGCTGATGGGAACTGTCTCAGGCATGAAGTCAGTGAAGGGAAAGGTCACACAAAGGTCAAACAGGTCTCCACAGAAGGCAATATGAGCTGCATATGTTGGAAGGAAAATATCACAAATATTATGAAAGGGTTTGCAACAAATTGAACTGCACAATGGAATAATCCATATACGGTAGCATCTTATATCTTGTGACTTAATTTTTCCAAATGAATGCAGAGGATGCTGAAGTGTGTTATTATATCCTGACTCCCTCAATGTGCCTTCAACTGTTCATATCAGATTTAATCAGATTACAAGACATCAACATAAATTTTACTGAATGTAAGAAGAAAAGAAATTATGAAATGCCTCAATGAACTGGCCAACATTCTGAAGGAAACCTAAGTGATGACATGGATAAAGAGGATGATTATGTTAAAGTCAATATTTAGAAGGCCTGTATCTCACATCTGTATCTCAGAGCCATGTCCTTTGTCTTGTACGGTCCCCCAACCCATAAACAAAGCCAGGGCGGATCTCGATATGATTTAATGTAGCAGTTTTGTAGAATCGACTTACATAATCATTAGTGACTAAATGCGGACTGCAAAGACCCATTGAAAATGTTTTCACGAGAAACAGACTTATGAAATTCAATGTAGCCTAGATGGCAATTATCTCTAAACCTAATGCAGCTACAAATTAGTTTTAAATAGTGCCCAATATTCTACTTCAGACTAATGTTCATTTTTACGACAAACGTACATTATTCTCTCTTATCAGAATATAACATGGCTCATTACAAAGATAATAAGAGGTCTCATCTTCACATACCTTGCATAACAACTTGCACTAAGTCCAGAATGAATACTGAACCAAAGTATCAAATATAACATCCACAGAACTTATCAGAAAGGTATGAAACTTTTCATTATCATGGACTCTAAAAGCCATTAAATATCAGATAGATAAATATCTTCAAAGAATGACATTTCTTCTAACAAATTAAGTTTCATACAAAGATTTTACCATTTTCTTGATGCTGTGAGGAGGTATCCACCCAGTTGTTTTCATTGGCCAGGGTGAGAATCTCAAACTGCTTAACAATCAGACTGAGTGTCCATGTGTATGGGACAAAAGAATAGATGTCCTGTGGTGATTTGTTGGACCAGTCATCAACCAGATCTGTGGTGAGATCAGAGTGACTGAGAGCACTTTTTCTATAACTCCAAATAAATGTAAGAAATGCTACAGGTCTGTAAAGCTGTGATTAGACTTATGCTGTAAGTAAGAAGAGCTTTTACTTTTTAACATAAAAAAAATGCATAAAGTAACACTAAATACAAATCACACTTGCCATATTATGTATCAGGCTATGATAAGGGAAACCCAGAATCTTGACATCTTTCCTGGTTTGAGGCTTCACAAATGTCCTAAAGATTTGATTTCAACACAGAAATAACAGACCTAGAGCCAAGACCACTCACCTGAGAAGAAAGCTTTCAGGTCAAATATAAGGTACACCACAGCTTTGCAAGCTGTGAGATCACATCGCCACTCTTGACAGGCATTCCACTCCCTGGGATATGTTGCTGTCACATCAAACTAGTTGAAAAAGAAAAGACATGAAACAATATAACATCACAATTCATTTCATTGCATTTTCAAAAATACAATATGTGCAGCTTTAAAAAAAGAACACATAATAAATATGAAATCACCTTCATCATTAAAACACTGCAATACTAATATCAAACCAACCTTAATAAACAACCAGCATATTTTTAGAATTCAATTTATCAGTGACTATAGTCAGGTAACCAAAACTGATTTCTTATTCATACATGGATTTATGTTAAGGCCACCTACCTCAAGCGTTTCACACTCCAATAAAGATCTGAAAGACATGCTTGTAGTTGCATCCACTAACATCAGCTGACCTTTGACCTTGGTTACATATCCTGTATCTTCCACAATATAAGGAACTGTCACTTCAATATAAGATCCTTTGCCTGCATTCATATGGAGAGCCTGTGTCACCTAGGTGATGGATAGAAACATTACAAGTAGAACAAAAGAAAAACAACTGCTTCTTTTTTCTTAGACAATTCAAAAAAACTTCGCAATATGCTAAGTGAAAAACAAAAACACATTTTATCCATTAGAAATTTGCCTTATCACTGTGGGCAAATAAGACATTCATGTTAATACATTAATTTAACAACATGCTCGTACCAATGCTCATGCTTACACATATAAACCCATTTTAATACCTAGGTATAAGGTACGTGTCAATTTAAGTAATTCATAATGCTGCTCATAGTCACAGATCTCATGACAGGACTTATTTTATCTGGAGAACCATTCAAGTTCCCATGCCACTTACTGCATTTTTGGTGAAGAGAATATCAATGGTAGAAATTGCATTAATGGTCATTTTGACTTCCATAGTTTTGAATTGCCTCTTTTCTCCTGGCTCTGCTTCCTTGCTGGGAACTAATGGTTGGTAGTCAGTTGGATAGAAAAACTTCCAGATCAACTCTCTGAAAAAATGCATGCAACATTTTTAGTTATGAAAGACCTGAGGACTAGTTTGCAATCAAATTTACTTTCAGGTTTTAAAGAAAGTCTGCTTTCATCTCTTCAGAAATACCTACACAGAATCAGTTGAGAGAATCTTTGCACGGTAACAGATCATCCTCAGATATTCAGAGACTTTTTACTCAAAATAAGATTACACTGTTCTTGCCTACTGACTCTCAAACAGATTCTGACATGAAGGTCTTTTCCATCATTTTTTTTTTTCAGTCTTGCCACTCTGCATTTCCATGAAAGACATTATTTTGTTAATCTATCATGAATTTGTAAGACAACATATTACAAAACATCAGTTGTACCCTTACCTCTGTCTATCAACCCAAGGTCCATAGTTGAAGTCTGTATTTTTGCCACACTTAATATCTACACCCACACAAGGATATGTCCTTTTCACTAAAACCTCTCCATCTGCCATCTGGATTTGTTCAGGTTCATGCTGGACTATGCCTGCAGAAAAAGAGGGAAAATGTAATTCACCTAAATACTGAAGGATGGCTTCAAATAGTTCAGCTGTAATATCATGAGAAATGCACTTACCATTTGACTGTGTTAATATGCTGAGATGCTATTAATGTTCCATATGTATAAGAAAACCCTAGAAAAGCCCTATTATCATGCTTCACTATGTGATAATACAAATAATAAAACTTAAAAGTCTCATATCTAGGCAGCCCTCACTCTCATGATTTCATGATGCTATTGCTTCTGGAGATCAGACAGCTCAAAAACTATCTTAACTCCCCCACTGGCACTGACCCCTATCATTGTGCAATAGCAAGAACTATTTACAGCCATATCCTCAAGTTCCAATATCAATTCACAGACCTAGTTTACTTGCATTTGTGGAACAAATCAACCAATGGTTTCTACATACCGGGTTCATCTTGGTAATAGTACACATCCACGTGATTTGACATCATCACCACAAAACCTTCACCCATAAATCGTGGTGGCCTGATCAAATTGTGACAATGAAAAATATGTTAGAATTATGGAACAGTATGGATTTTACTGCCAACAATTTTGGCTTCAAAACTTACTGATCCTAAGAAAGCAATTCTTTCTGGCATTTTGCATGCATCGTAATAATTATAATACTAATAATTATAACAATGTGGTTTATAAGTCAAACACTCTCTCATGCAACTTCACACAGCAGACCTGATCACTGTAGGACTTTATCAACTCCCTGGGAAGCATACAGTACTGCTGCCATTTACAGGCCCTGATCACTAGTATTCTGACAAAATCTTCCAGTGCCTAGAGCCAGGTACCCATTTAACAGATGGGTAAAATGTTAATGAAATGCTTTCCCAGGGAACTTACAGCATGGCTGTGGTCCAGAATTAACCCATGACCATTAGATCTTGAGTCCAATGCCACAACCATTCAGTTATTATTTACAGAATTTAACACAATATTTGTATATGAGGCAGGCAGGCAGAAAGGCAGGAAGGAAGGAAGGAAGGAAGGAAAGGGAAGGGAAGGAAGGAAGAGACGGAGGAAGGAAGGAAGGAAGGATAGACAGATTAACGGATGAAATGACGAAAGGAAGGAAAGAGGAAAGGAAGGAAGAAATAGGATGGAAGGTGAGAATGGAGGCAAGAATGAAAGCCACAAGAACTTTACAGCAGCACAAAAACTAACAGATCCTACTTACTCATCTTGTACTGGGCCATTATATTTGGGACTAGGAACCAACATGAGTCTGGCATTCTCAATATCACACTTCAGGATGTGCATGAACTGGTCAAAAACTGTAGATGCTGGCTTTGTTGTGTACACCATATTGGCTTTGTCAAACTTGAGCAGGAAGCTGTATGGCATCAAGTAATTCCCAAATATTAGCCGGCCCTGTAGATGACAAGTAAGTGGCATCAGACTGGCTGAAACGCTCATCTCTTCATTTTTAATTTTACTTAATGGACCTTAATCAGTCATTCTGACCACTTTCCATAACCCATGCCTTTATTAAAATAAACACACTTTCAATTTCCTTTTATTTAGTCGATCTTAATTTGACCCCTTGACAACTTTTTCCAACGAAAGACTTCAAGGAACGTACTCTTCTCTTCCAATCCCCTTCTGCAGATAAAACTCTGAACTGACATTGAATCGTGAAAATGTCATCATTCTGAAAATATTAACCCTTCCAACCCTGATCTCTTGCTTTCCCTTCTCCTAGAGCTCACCACTTAAATACCTTTCAGTTATATACTTTTTCACATGACCTTCATCAAGTTACTCCATGATTTCAGCTTTAGAGGCATGGTTTTAACCCTTTGAACCCTGACCCCTACTTCCCCTCCCACCATGTAAATCTTTATTTCGCAGGTTCTTGGGCAAAACCACGCACAGACTAGGGAAATGACATAAAGTGTGTCAACCCGAGCTTTCGGTCCTTCGGCGTCCGTACTTTGAAGACAAAACCGAAATATCGGTCTTTCATATTCAAAGGGTTAATCATCATCCTAAAATCCAAGAATTTCACTGGGCTCTTATCTCTGATAAATTTCCTACAATCATATTTAGGTGACATGGAGTAATAATACATGGAAGACCTCCTCAGTATGTCATCTTATGTGAATCGGAATCACCTCACAAAGTCTGTGATGGTGTTTTTTATGCCCCTCAGAATTGCCACTGGTAAATTTATAAGGCATATAGTAAATTTTATAGGTATATAGTGAATACAAAACTTACGGAGACAATTTCAATTTTGGTGACAGGTATCAGATCTCTCCAGTGTATATCTTGTATTCTGACAAGGAGAAAATACAAAACATGTGACATGTGATATAGCTTAATGAAGCAATCAACCTGAGAATTAAAATCATAAATTTCAATAAAGGATTATTTCACAATACTATTCTGAACGTATTGACACCTAATATATTCAGTCATTCTGGCTCCAAAAGTATTGTGAAAGTCTTCACATCTTAATAATGCTCACAATACATTTTAAGATGGTGAAGAAAACTTAATTTCAGTAAGCTCACTTCCAGCACACAGTTTTACATGCATTAAAAGATTAATCATTTCAAACTTTTCAGTCTGTATATTTCAAGATCCTCAAAACTGTTTCCCAGTTTACAATATTTTCTGATATTCTAAAATTTGAAGGGATTTCCACATTTCCAACATCTGTAAAATCTCAGTTGTCTATTCTATTAGTCTGGGAACACTGGCTGGTGTAGTGAAATATTCTGATTTTATGCAGCTGTTAGAGGCTACTTGCAGAAGTGAATGGCCAGGTTATCTATATACAGTGCAACCTCACTGTCTTGGATTCCAAGGAACTGCCTTGAAACTTCAAGACCATAAAGCATTTGAGACAGTAAGGTAAATTTAATATAGGTATATATATAAAAGGTACTGGAGTTTTGTAAAGACATCAAGGGAATTTGAGATAATGTGGTTTTGCTGTACTGCTACATACGAGCATCTTTTCTTTGTTCCATTGGGTTCTGGAGGTGCCTCCTCAGTCTCTTCATCAGCCGCTCCTCTAAATAGTTTTTGTAGGCGTCCATACACCTGTGATCTGTTGTACACATGGAACTCATATCCATCTAAGAAAACTGACATCCTTGTTTCTAAGTGGGATAAATCTGGTAGTGAAATAAAAAAATGCAAATTTACATTCAAGTGAAATTGGTATTAACCAATAATGACAATATGCCCATAACTTAAGTCTGATCTTAATCCTTTACACCAGAGCATTTTCTTATACTAGCAAAATCATAGTTCCACACCCTGACTCATCCTTCCTTATTTTAGAGTATCTTCAAAAGAGTTGAAAAGTGGCGCTCTCAGAAAGTCCAATAGTAAATATAAGCTATGACTATCAACGGTGATGTAAAGTATGTCACATATGAAGATAATATGGTAAAATGCCTTCTCTAAAAACCAGCACTTCTAACAAAATCAGCCTCGCCTCAGTCATCAAAATGCAGCTGACTTCCACCTTTGAAAAGATTTCTCTTTGTTGATAAATCAGAATGCCTTGTAAAACCTGTAATGTGGGGACACTGTAGGGAAATCAGAAAAGTGTCCCTACATCACAGGTGGTCCTTCATCGCAGGGAGGGTTGGGGTCTCCAAGTACACAAAGGTAAACAATGTCTCCTATGGCTTTTATTTGAAAAGGGTATCACAAACTATGAGCCTCATATTATGAGGCGAATATGATGGTACAAATACAAATTGCATATACAGTATTTAAAGACCGGACATTTGAAAATACTCTTTTACCATTTGAATTATTACAGCACATTAGAAGTCATTTATAGTCACCTTTATTTGGCCTTCTTTTATACTCCTGTTTATCCCTCAATGTTTGTAAAGAAAACAAAAAAACTCTTGGTAATAGAAATAGCAGAGTAATAAGCTTGCAGCTGGAGCATTTCTGTCGTCATATTGACAGTCTCTAAGTTTGCATGATCAGTGTGTATTGAAAAACCCTCCCTGACTTAGGTTATATAATTAGTCCCGTTCCCCCATTTATGGAGAACCCAGACACGGACAGTCACACAGCAGTATTATAACCCTGTCTGTTTATCAGTCATCAGGAATAAAATGTGATCATCCTTCCCGCTTGCTTAGAGTGTAATAACAATATTATGAGACAATGTGAAGTGTGAAGACTACCTCTCCCCTCCAACCCCGAAACCCGATTTTTTGTTTTTTTGGCCGCTAGGCGTGAACAGTGAGTACTACTCACCTCGCGGCGCCGGTTTGTCTGGATGCGTTCAGGCAAGAGAGAAGAAAAGCATAATTTCTACTAAAGAACCTGCATGGGTGGCTTACTGAACTTTTCCCCCCCTCAGCTTGCATAAAAATGTCCATTTAATAAGTTGGGACTTGCTTTCAATGTTCTTTCAACAAAGCACCACGTGTCCTTCTCAGTAGAGATCACTGTTAGGTCTACCGTTCACTTTACTGCACTTTATTCCTAATCACGGAAGTTTGTTTTTTTTTTTTTACTTTCTTTTCTCTACTTTCAAAGCTAGATAATGTTGTTTGTGCAGTCTTTACTGAACTCACCGCCATCGGACGCCTTAACGTGCCACCGTTACTGAACCTATCCCAGACCCCGGCTTTTAGAAAGCACCAAATGAGCAGACTGATTCGGCTACACTAGTCGGTAGACGCGATTACAACGTCGCCACTGCCCGCCAACAATGATGAATGTGAGGGTAAGGTGGGCTTCGCAGGTCTAATATTGTGCAACCAGTATTGCGTCTGTGGTAGGCATACGCGAGACATGGTCTTCTTCCCACCACCACAGTCACCGTGCCGTACGCTCTGCTCTTTGATGTAGGTCTTAGCGATGATTATTGGCCTCTGGCTTTCCGACTTGGGAAATGCGTAAGGCACACGTGGTCGCTCGTCACAGTGAAAACGGCTCTTTCATCGGTGTCCGCGCCTCGCGATCAGAGGGAGCCGCTGATCGGAGGTCGGTTTCAGTGTAAAAACGGTCGGTGAACAGTAAAAGTGTCCGTAGATGGGAGGGGGTCGCTCGTCGGAGGGACCGCAGAAGACAGGTTTTACTGTACAGAGTAATGTCATTCACCCTGGCTTAAAACACTAAAATATACAGCATCTGCTCATATGCAATTTTCTACTGCCCAGAGTACTGACCTTCTGTGAGTTCTTTGTACACATAAGGCCTCCACCACCTGAAAATGAGCCATCCATATTGTGCCCTGATAGAGAAGTCCTCTGTGATGAGGTGCACATCCCTGAACATAATCTTGCCAGACAGCACAGAAAAGGAGAAGGAACCTGAGATTTGTTGAAAGCAAAAAATCTAATTATTGTACTGTGTATAGTCCTCTAAAATTGTAACATATTTATCTCTACCCTTTTCTTTCTTTCATTGGCCACACAACAGAATTAACAAGAGGGCAGAAATAAAATGACATGTATGCACTAATAATCCAATAAAAATAATTTTTTTAGGATAAACTTGCTTAACAAACATGATAATAGACATGTGGAATTTGTTAACATTAAGTTGTGAGTACAAACTTCAGATGAGGGATTTTATTATGAATTTGTGGAAGTTTTGAGATAGATCAATTTAAGAAATGCAAAAGAAATTCTCACCAAGTTGAATATGTCCATATTTAATGAATTTGTTCAGGATGGCTGTTATGATGAGGCCAAGTATCCGACTGTTGTAATATGTCAGATAGATGGTCCAAGCCTGTGCTGCCACAATGGCAATTAACATCCAGTACACAGTGGACTGGGGGAGTTCATTGTCCCATCTGCACGGAGGAAATTTTAGACAAGTTATATAATTTTTTTCATAAAGCTATACCTCTACACAGGCAACTCTTTACAAAAATATGCATGCAAATGCTGCATTAATTGTATGAATGATTAGATCTAGAATTCTCTTCAAGATGTTCCAGGCTTGAATGAAGTAAATGTAATCTTAAGCAGTTTAAATCACCTGTAGCATAAAGTTAATACATATTTATTTTCAAGAAAACAGGCTCCTTAAAATGAAGTCAAATTTTACCTGAGAATCTACATGAAGTATTTTACAGAGTGCCATAACTAAAGAACAGTAAAGCTCTACATCTGCCTTTCAATACAGGAATCAAATCATCTTTACCTTGCCAAAATGGACTCATTATTGGGTTTAGACATGATGCCCAATGGTAAATGAGTGCCCCTTCAGTGGTGCACTGATGTAACCAGTCTGTACATTCCCCTATCTATGACATGTTTCTTTTTCTGTCATAGTTCCTGATCCTTGAGACATCTCTTGCTTGTTAAACTACTTCCATCAATCATCCATGAATAACTGTCATATTTTGGGATTGCATTGCAAGTAGCTGGTGTCAATGGTTTCTGAAAAGAAATCAAAACAGGCAATAAATGCCTAATATGAGAAAAACAAGTATGTCACTGCTTCCATTCAGAACACCTACAGTCATGTCTCATTAATCTGTGTATTTGCTTGGACTATTAAAATTACTGGACATTTGGGTCAAGCCATTTACAAAGCTGGAAAAATTAATAGTAAAGAGCTATTTCTTCATATAATGATTGTGCTTAGAGAGGATACCGTATTATATGCTGAAGTTTATCAATTGAACAGATGGGCAGGCAGGTGGGTTGGCAGCAAGTGGGTCGGCAAGTGGGGATAGATGAATGAATGAGACAGAACCAGGGTACTGGGCAAAGAAGAAAGGAAGAAATAAAAAAGGTGGAGGGGAAAGTCTGAGTCTTTCACGTTACAGAAGGTTAAACTTAAGTTTCAAAACAATGTCTTGATTACCTTTTGCATTCCCTTATCCCTTAACTGTGCACTGGCCTAACTTATCTTGTCCCTTTTGTTTCTTTGGTGTCACAGGTAGACTACACTTTGATGGATATCAGCACTGACTGATCCATGACATAAAGTAAACAAGATCAGATGGTATCTTTGGTTGGGCAGGGATTGCCTAACTTATTACATCAGACTTCTAAAATTGTTAATCAATTACACAGAAGTGGTTCCCTTGATTTCCACCATTCAGATTATTCAAACGTAATATGTTATAACTTATAAATATACACTGGCATTCTCAATCTTCATGTTCGGATTCAGGAGCATGAATATCTTGATTATTGATGACATTTACATAGAAAAGAATAGGGTCCCCATATGATGCATTTTAAATAAGCCAAGTCTCCAGTTTCCTGGAGTCTGGATTAACAAGACATGACCATATTGCAAAAATTTAAGTATGGGCTCAGATAAATAATTCTTTTTGTCTATTTAAGTGCGACGAGAATTAGTATGATAAAGACGTGCCCAGTTGTATGATGTCATTTCTTGCTCAATTTGCTCACATCCACATATGGTACTCTGATGATTCCTTGCTACCATTTTTAACAGACAATCCAGCAGGCAGCAAAATTTGTCGAAATTTTTTTTTTGTTTGTTTATTACTAGTGTCATGCGCAAGATAAAGAGAGGCACAGATCTAGATCTAGATTCTATAATTCAGTCTCCATTGTTAGAAAAAGGTCATAGTCTCCATTGTTAGAAAAAGGTCATCTATTCCATCAAGAACTGTATGAGGAAAAGGGGTTATACATCAAATTAGGGACTGTTCACGGTTGATGAGGCTGAGAACTCCCTTAATCTGATCTGTGGTTTTGCAGATGTTGTGAGGGAAAAGGAATGAGTAAAGATCAGCTGTGCCAGTAAAGACCCCACCAGGACGGCTAGAGAATGCAAAGAGTATGTGGTAGCATCACATACATTAGAATCAGGGCTCTCTCTGGGGCAAATTCAAGTCTAGGACCAGTCATGTGGCTCAGTCAAGAGAATATGAGAGCTGATGTGGCTTCCTGATAAATGTTGGAAATCACATCATACACTGGGCTGCTGGAGCCTACAATGAGGATTGAAGAGAAGGCTGTAACAGAGACATTGATATGATCAGAAAGCGGCAGGGCACAAACTATGCATGTCTTGATTGTCACTAGCTCACAATGTATAATACGGAGAGTAGAAACATACTGCCTGAGAGCAGAATAGTTAGCAAGTTTAAGGGCCACAGCAGTCAAACCAGAGACTGGGTGCTACTCTTTTGGACATAATATCAAAGGGAATGACAAACTGGCCTAAAATGCAAGGGTGTTTGGGACAATCAAGTATGGCAAAGTAGATGTGTTGAAAGAAGTTATAGAAAAAGAAAACAAAATGACCTGAAGTGGACAGAGCATCACTATCTAAAGTGAAAGTTGGAAGTGGGTGGATATAAAGGAGAAAGCCAAAACTACAACCTAGCAAGAAGCACAAGAAGGATCCACAACCAGATAATAAGAGGGCCAATAAGTGGAACAACTTTTTGCATGTATGGAGCTGTCTGGAGTGCAGTGATGTTGTTGTTTCCAGAAACAAGCAACAAGCAACAAGCAACCCCCAACACTAAACCAAGCACTAGAGTCAGATTGTGGGAGAGTCCTAAGTTACGTCTTTGGCCGGTGTCGTTACGCACCTAAGGATTTAGCCGCTTCTGGTGAAAGTATCAATTGATGTGGTATGTATTGCTTTCCACCACTGGAAAGCTCAGTTAATATACTGCTAAAATGTGCTGATTGCTGTGAATTGTGTGAATTTGTGTTGGAATCACAGCTCTTCGAAGTGTAGGGGGTGTGAGTATGAGGTTGTTCTGGTTTGTCCGGGGTCATTGCGCACCAGCCAATACTGTAAGTTTAACATGTTTACCGTAAAAAAGAAATATCGGCGTGGGAGAGGTCAGGGTTCAAAGGTTTTACAAAATTCGACGTGAATAGGTCAGAGGTCAAAACTACGTGCATTCATCCATAAAATGAATATAAAGATCAGACATACTTAGACTACCATAATTATATCAGCTAGACTAGACTTGACTTCGTTTGGGAAACGAATTGAAATTAAACGCTATTTCCAGATCCTACCACCTCAGGAATATGAAAAGATGATAAAAACACTCATCCTCTATTTATCACCAGTGAAGAATACTGAAGGAGAAACAATAGAATAAATTCACAAAAACTTTAATCACGAAGAAGTCGAATGCGCTGAAGGCAACAGGCGAAGAGGGTCATGACCTGCGTAATGACACCGGCAGCGCAACATCCGGCAACAACAGTGTACTGCTAATACAACACCGAATTACCAAGCAAGGAGGACTTCCAAATAAGACTCACATCTAATGCTTTTGTCTCAATGGACATTAGAGTTAGGGGATCACCTAAACTGATGCTCCTGTCTTGATACAGTCGACTCCGCTTAATCGCCCTTCCTTGGGATCACGGAAAAAGTAGGCGACTAAGTGGAGAGGCGATTAAGTGGAGAAGGTAATTTCGGCCATATTTTTGGAAATGGGGTTAAATTTCTTTGATGTCGTGGTTTGATATCGTGCATTGACACCTTCTCGTCGCCAGTCTCAGGACAGACTCGAGTTAGACGGCGTTGTAGCGCACAAAATGTTTGATCTCCGCAGTCTCTCTCATTGGCCACATCTCAGTAGCCCAGCAGACAGTCAGAAGTAGGATGGCACGGTCAGGATCAATTTTGCTTTTGCTTCAACACTAGCTAGTCTAACAGTGTTCAGTGCAATTCATTTAGACTAGTCCTTGATTGGCTATCAAATCAGTCCTAGACTAGTCTATCCTCGAAGTGCCAGTAACCACCATCTTATTATTTACTGCGATAACCCGATTAGATTTGCTTCCAGAATCTTACCAGACTTTCAGTGTTTCAGATTTTAAACAAAGACCATTTTCACATCAGTTAGATCTAGACGTCTATACTTTGTTTTGAGTGGCATAAGTCAATTACCGCCTAGAAATAGTATGTGTCATCCACATGACACATTCTCTGACCTAACCGAAATCCACCAGACACTCCCAATCAAGGCGTGGGGGGAGGAGACTATACAGCTTTCAGCGCATTAGCATTATCGGACAGGTGAAGGCAGTGATGCGTAGCATGGGATGAAGGGGGACAAGGGAGGCGGAGGTGGGTAGGAAAGGCTTGTCACACCTATTTCGGGATGGCAGCAGTCACTCAGTCAACCGGTCTGCCATCCGTCGCGCAGTTAAACCGTCCATGTACATTATTTGTTTGTCAATTGTAACCCTTCAACCGCTGATCTTTGAATTCACGGGCGCTGAAGAGTGGTTGATTATCCGGAGTGAGAGGTGATTATCCAGTGACTTTTATATAGAAAATATTCAGCTCCCTGAGAAACCAGGCGATTAAGCGGAAAAGGCGATTAAATGGAGGGCGATTAGGCAGAGTCGACTGTATTGTGTTTACGGAAAGTAAGTTAAAGGAAGGATTTCCATATGTGGTAACTCCTACAACTACAGTCAGTACCTTAATTCCGAATAATGTACTAATACAACCCTAACCCTACCTCCCTAACCCTAATCCTACCCTTAACACTAATGCCCATCGAGACAGGAGCATCAGTCGAAGCGAGCGTAACTCCTGATCGCCAGTTACCACATATTCATATGGAAATCCTCCAAAGTTAGCCTAAGTGTCAAAGATGTAGGGTTTGGGTTGTATTAGTCTAGATCTAGTAGGCATGAGTTTGGCTATCTCAAACGACAGCACCGATGATACAGTTCATTTAGTCGTAGATAAGTCATAGAATCGGTGCTGTCGTTAGAGAAGGCCATAAGTTCTAGACTAGATCTAGATAGTGATAGGCGTGTAAGTCTCATTCGAAATTCCTTCAACAATACTCTAGTCAAGATATCTGGACGCTAGAAGTCAGTCTTAGTAGTCTAGGCTATCTAAACTCTTAACAGGCCCTACTAAAAACACCATAACAGCAGAAGTCACTATGACTATGAATGATGACTAGCAACACCTCCACACTCACACTCAGCGCTGACTTTGTCTGTCTAGACTAGACTAGTCTAGGCTAGAGTGGGTCTAAACATTGTAAGAATGGGAATATTTTTATACTGACTGCCGATGTATGTTGCTGCAAAGTACTGTATGCTGTTGTATGTAAATCCAAATAGTCTATCAGCAATGCGTAACACCAGCTTAGATTACCATGAAGTTAAGACACTCTTGTCTGTGTGTTGTGTTGTATCAGTGTGTAGTCGTGATTGACCCGGAAGTGGAGTGGGATCTGCTACTTAGAATTTGTGACCTTGATTTCCACAACAATCAATTACTCGAAAGAAACCGTAGATAAGCGCAGGTGTCAAGATATAAGGATCAATGCATGTTGAACTGGTTGCTTAATTTCTGATAACCAAAACTTTAAAGAAGCGTTTGTAACAGTACACACTTTTATCCAACCGTTTGCAGTGCTACAGGGCAAATCTATAGTTCATAGGTTATTTTCGTCAGCTGGGGCTATCTCATAAAGTACACAAATATGGCGATGGGTGGTAGGAAGTGAGAGTTGCTCACCTACCGCATATTTGCTAATTTTCATTTCAGTGTCATAAATTCCTCCGGCAGTGCCTATGCCAGTTCATTATGGATAGGAAAGACAGTAGTGAAATCCACGGTGGCAAGTCCAAAGCCGTGATGGCCTTAGCAGTATCTTCTGAACACGGTCATCAGGGCTCTCCGAGCAACAGCTCAAAAGGTTCACAAAGTGCCGGGTCTCCATCGAAGTCTCTTTGCTCGTCAGCTTCAACCTCCTCTGAAAACATGCATCCCTTTGAGACGAAGGTTGGTCAAGTCTCATATTCTCAGTAGAACTAGACTAGATTGGTATCAGAATTCTTGAAGGAATGCTGATTTCAGCGTGTCCATCTCAACAAACCCAAGGCCAAGGGACAGGATCAATTTTGCTTTTGCTTCAACACTAGCTAGTCTAGTCTAACAGTGTTCAGTGCAATTCATTTAGACTAGTCCTTGATTGGCTATCAAATCAGTCCTAGACTAGTCTATCCTCAAAGTTCCAGTAACCACCATCTTATTATTTACTGCGATAACCCGATTAGATTTGCTTCCAGAATCTTACCAGACTTTCAGATTTTAAGCCAAGACCATTTTCACATCAGTTAGATCTAGATCTCTAGACGTCTATACTTTGTTTTGAGTGGCATAAGTCAATTACCGCCTGAAAATAGTCATCAATTGTTGTCTTTGTCAATATTTCACTACCATCGGCGCATGCCGATTACCACAGTCCTACTTCCGGACCAATATATGGCAGTGTTGCCATTGGAAATGATTTTTCCTGTAAGGCAGGCTAAAATGGCTTCACAACAAACCATTTCTCCACACTTAAGGGAAAATAAAAAAAAAAAAATATGAAATGTTGGATTAATGCCTAAAATGCATGGCTTTATTTTTTTAAATTGTAAACTTATAGGTTTTTTTTGTTTCCACAATGTGTCTAAGAAAATGGGAAAAACTAGTGTCTCACCTTTGGGGAAAAGCACATGACCTGAGTCGTAACACGGACATACGGCCCACTGCTTTAGCGATGTTAGAAAAGGGCATCATCCTTAATTTTTCCCCCTCAGAAACGTAACAAGACAGATGTCATACTGAAATTCATTTTAAGCACTCTTTTTTTCAATTTACATAGATAGTATGTTTATAAATTATTGCATTTTTCATTTCACAAAACAATAAAATGTCATGGTTGTTGCATCGCCACTTTCAGAGGGCAAGAATGCACAACGTGGTCTTGGTAAATTGATCACAGAAACCTCTAAATCATTTCTTTTTCGACTATTCTGAACTATTTTGTTGGAGAAACAAAGGAAACACTGTCTGCTATCGTAATCCAAAGGAAATCACTATAAATTTCGGGAGAAACTAGTTGCAAACGGATGATGGTGATTACTGGCACGAGCTGGTTACTGGCACTAGAGGATATTCATAGATCATTCCCTGATTTCTTCTTTGACAAGATAAAAAAGCACCATACATGGCTGACAGTTCATATGCTGGTGGAACTGGTTTCTGAACACCTATGGTTAAATATAAACTAAAAAATGTTATTGCTCTCTCTTGGGACAGCACCGCCATAGTAATGATACAGTTCCTTTTGTCCTTGCGCAAGGCTGCTCAGGTTCAGCTTCTGACTGGCTGTGTGGCCATTGTCATGAATAATGACTATTGCATGTGTTGTTTGCCAGCTGCTCAGGTGACACGTGGGTGCAAAATTCTACCGTCACACTCAAGGAAATGCATATGTTATGTAAATTATATTCTATTGCCACAGTCAAGTGAAGCGGATGGTAGATAGAATATATTCAATCACTGCATCACAAGGGTTAAGACTAAATGAACTTATCACTACCAGAGCGGTGCCATCCTGAGAAACAGCTGAAAAAGAGACCATTCTTCCAATAGTTTCAGCTTTTGTTTTCAAAGTACAGGCACCATTTCAGCAAAATGATGTTTTTAAGCCTCGACTACTTTCCAGCAGCAATAAGTGTACCTCTTTACTTTTAATTATGAAATTTTCTAATCCCTAGTTTCACTATTCTTAATAATGGCAGGTTGAAGAATCTTAACTAGTCTATCCTTGTCCTGAAGAAAATGTTAAAACATGTTACATGCACATTAATTCAAAGTAGAGAGTTAAAAAAAAAATGTAAGAGTGAAAAGACTGTTTTAACCAATTAGATCTGGTCAACTTATCATGGAAAAGAATTTTTTTTTCTCACCTTATCTTGAACATATCACTGCACAAAGCACAAGCCAAACACAAATAAGCACTTAGTCTATTTAAAAAGCATACACTTGTATCATGTGACAGCAGCTTTAGACAGAGAACAGGATTTCAAACTGTCTGTTTATTAACCAGCACCATTCAGAAACTTATCCCCAGAAGCTATCGTTACTGTGCTTCCATAAAGGCTGAAGTCTTGTTTTGCTTGAGAATCAGGAAAACCTTTTTATGGCAAAGCAAAAACAGCAGGCATATATCCTTGTAGCTTCCATTTCTGTGGGAAAATATCAACTCATTTTAATTTTTTAAACATTCAGCATGAGCCCCAATCTCATTAAACAAAATTATATGGTACCTTTAGTCCATTTTGGCTGAAATCTGGCTTAGGCCATTATGGAAGCACATCGATGATTATGTTTTGCACAAATTTGGTAAATTCCTCACCCATACACATCCTGTGCTTGTGTTTGTGATTGCCATGTCCGTGATTTTCCTGCAGCTAATTTTTCATTAGGATTTCAAAATTGCCTCTCACCTTCGTCTGTAATCCTCACGGACGCTATTTTTATGTGTTTGAGCCAGAATGGTAAGCCAGACTATTTCAGTTATATGTTTCTGTTTGCAAATATTGAAGGTTTAGTTATATGCCTCACCTTTTTCAATTTGTGATGTGTGATAGAGAACTGATTTTCAGTCCTATGGATACACGTCCTTCATTTTTCAGTGTAATATCAACTATATTTTTCTGTGTTCTAAATACAGACCTTACGGGACGCAGCCAAAAATGTGCAGAGTGATGAGTGCCCCTTATTAGATGGAGAAAGCATTAAAGGAAAAGGTACGTTTCTAACAATTCTTTGCACATCATTTAATATGTTAGTTCATTTATCTCTTGCAATTTTGACAGTGCAGTGCTGGGACAAGTTAAGCTCCTTGGTTTTAAGAGTGAAGTGGGCAATTGCTTTGTGAGCAGACATGACAGAACAGTGCTACAGAATCTGCCATAATTTAACCATAGCAAATCATTACAGTATTATGTTTTCTCATGTGCAGTTTGTTAGATCTGTGCAAACTTACTTTCTGATAAATGAGCAGAGCAGGGAAATTATAAAAGAGAAACCTTTTGTTGAAAAGTGAATCACAGGGATAAAAGATACATTGAAAAATTGTTTAATGGGATTAAACTGTCAGATTTTACTAAACCCATCTAAACAAGAAATACGCTGACAGTGATAAAAATCTGTGTTCAGACAGAACGTCATGCAATGCATGGGACTTTAGTTACTTCATTGTTATGGGAAGAAAGCCCAAAATTGGTTGAACTAAGCTGTGATGCTGTTTATGCTAACTGCTAACTGCAACAGAGATAAGAAGAGAAAAGAGCATGTGATTGAGATCACTAAAAAAAAAATATAATTAGGCACTGAATGAAAGATTATTATAAGAGGTGGAGCTATGTGGATACTCCTGTATTTTGATAAATACTGCCAGAGGAAAGGTTTAAATCTGATATTCAATAAATATGTTATTTTCACAGCGGTTGATGTTACCTACCTCTGCCCATACAGTGGACCAGTAAGAGGGGTGATTACTGTCACTAATTACAAACTCTACTTCAAGAGTGTGGAAAGGGTGAGTATTCAGAAATTTTAATGTCTAGGTTTGTGGAAGTCCATTTGAGTTACTAATATAGTATCCACAGAATCTCTTGCATACTTGCACACATTTCATTCAGTATCTCTGTTAGTGTTTGTCGTTAACTGTATGTCATGATATTAAGCCTAGCTTTGTTTTCCTTTGAGTGTTACTGTTAATTTGTAAATTCCAAGTGATTCAGTTTTTATCATGAAAGTGACTCTGTGATGAAGGAAAATGTCTTGTTGATGCCCACATCCATTCATGAAAATATTTTGTTGCATTTTACCTAGGAGCCAGCAGTCGTCCTTGATGTTCCACTTGGTAATGTAAGCCAAATAGAAAAGATTGGAGGTGCCACGAGCCGTGGAGTCAATTCATACGGAATTGATATTTTGTGTAAGGTAAATAGAATGGCACTGCTCAAGGCAGTTTAGTTTGTTTGACAGAAACCCATTACTCATTGCTTACAAGCAGTGAGGAATGTTGGGACAGTCTGTCAATTAATTTTGTGTTTTTGATACTAGTTATACAATAGTTACAATTGTTGCAGATTTTACAGTATGTGTTAAACTTGATTTCTTGTTGTTCATGTTGCTATGAACTGAACAGCACCTTGATTTGTTATGATTTTATCTGTTGCAGGACATGCGCAATTTGCGCTTTGCACATAAACAAGAAAATCACTCCAGACGGCAAGTCTTTGAAAAGATTCAGCAGTATGCATTCCCTCTTACAAACAAAGTGGTAAGTGAGGTGCATTTAAAATGATATTTTGTTCTGTTTTTTTTTTTTTTCTGTAACATAAGGCACCCAAACGTTTATGATTGAGTAGATAATTGAAGTTTAATTAAGGCCATGAATTCTGCAGTGACTAAGTCATTTCATCCTTCATTCCAGATTATAACCAAAGTACCTTGTTAAGCTACAGAGTGTGGTGATGCACATAATGCTATGCGTACAATTATTGGATTTGAAGGAAGGGTATAAAATATATTACGAAAGTAAATTGCTTCAATCCATAGAAGAATGGTGATTGCGATCAACTAGCTACTGTCCTTATCTGTGAGGATCTCCATATGAGAAAAACTGTTTGGGACTCAGTTTAGTCAAGCTGTTTCAAATGGATACCCACTTCTAGGGTGAATAGGTTACATACAAATCCTCACTGTCCACATCCTTATTTTGCTGAAAATTGAAAATTCAACCTTCCCTTGCCTTGTATCGGAAACAGTGCATTTTGAAGTCTCATGTGTTTTTTTGTAGGCACATAGAGCAAGCTGTTTTCTGAATATAAGAAGCTTATCTGTCCATTTACATTCTATGAATAAGCAGCTTTGCCTTTTTGCAAATGATGAAGATAAAGAGTGGTGAATGCTTGAAGTTGTCAAATGGCACAGACTTTCACAAAAAACAAAAAAAAAAACAACAAATAACAGTGAAATAACTCCATCTTTTTCAGCCCTTCTTTGCCTTTGAGTTCAAAGAAAGGTATGGCCCAGAAAATGGGTGGAGGATATTTGATCCGGTAAAGGAATTCAAAAGGATGGTAAGTCTTTGTGTATATTTCACTGTAACTTGTGATTTGAATCATGACAATCCTGATTACATATTTTGTGCTCATTCAGTGTTTGTTTGTTAAGTCTAGTGTCTATAATCCACCTGAAATATTTTGATGCATATTAACTAGCAGTCAGTTTTAGGTTCACAGCATAGGGAATCAGAAGTTTCTTTTTTTTTTTTCATGGTAATGATGAATGTGAGAAGCTCAGTAATCCATTCAAATAAAAGGCATGACTCTATACTGTAATGTTTTTCACATATTGATCTGTATTGCAGGGTGTCCCTAATGAAAGCTGGAGAATCACTAAAGTAAATGAAACCTACCAGTTATGTGACAGCTACCCTGCTGTGGTAAGGAAACTTGTTAATGCCCTACCATGTTAGCTGTGTGTAGATTTGTATCAGTTAAATGCACATCACCTCTTGTATAAGTTGGAGCCAGATCTTTCTGTTTCATACCTAAATTCTTTTGTGTATTTTTGATTTTTTTGGACATGGATTCCTCTTGCTCTATGTAACCATGCTTCTACGTACGAAGTTTGGAGCACGTCTTCAGAATTGTTCAATGAATAAGCACGGTAAAAATTTGCTTCACACATAATTTCATTCATCATTGTGAAATGTCATGAGAGCAAAGCAATACTGGTCACAAACTTGCATTGTATTGAAGATTTTAGAAGTTGAGGTTTTGGTATTCTCTCCAGATCTGTTTTATGCTGCTGTTTATAGAGATATAAGATCTGAAAACATGAAATATGCTGACATAATGCCTTTGACTACCACTCATTTTTTTAAGACACTAACTGCATTGGTCTGGGATTTCAATTTCTCATTTCAGCTTGCAGTTCCAAAACAAGCCACTGACCAAGACTTGTACAAGGTTGCAGAATTTCGAAGCAGGCAGAGAATTCCAGTGAGTGTAGTGCTTTATTTATGACTGTGTCTGTATCTGGGTTTCCTTTCTTACGCATGTATAAACCCTTTCTGTCAACAAGGAAGCAAATTCAGGCAAACTCTTTATGGTGTGAGGCCTGAAATGAGATTCAGGTTATATGAAGTCGAACAGTCTTTCATCAAATACAATGTTAATCTGACACAAAAGCAAAAACGCTTCATCTGTTGCAGAGAACACCCAAAAATAGTTACTCTATTAAACTCCAACCTATAAATTTTCATTCATTGAGTTTCCTCCTCCAGTTAATTTTGATCTGTCTCAATGTGTAGCTGCCTGACCCTGGGTGGCCTGGAGAAAGAAATAAAAATTGCTAATAACATAAAATACTTTCACATAGAACCTGACAAACTTGAATCTCAGACAATCAGCTCATACATTTTGTCAGATGTTTCTGAGGGTAAATGTAATATAAAAACATAGAGCAGGAAATCAGAACTTTGCAGCAAGTAGAGGAGGAATTGAAGTGTCTGAGGTATGAGTATGCAAAGTTCCGATACATGTCTGTTATACGAGTTGTAATGCTGTCACTCTGCTAGTTGGGCAATGCATGCCCTATGGACATAGTATATAAATAGTTCATTCTGATGGCAAAACTTTCTATCACCTAGCGATATGACTTTTTCACAGGGGCCTCCAAGGTTCACAAGGATAAGGACTTTATCCAAGGTTGTAGGTCTAGTTCATTTGCTGTGTGTTTCCCACAGACTCTTTCATGGATCCACCCAGAGAGCCAAGCTACAATCACCAGATCTTCTCAGCCTCTTGTGGGCATGACCAGCAAAACTAACCGAGATGATGAGAAATACATCCAGATGATCATGGACACGAATGCTCAGTCCCACAAGCTGTACATAATGGATGCACGGCCATCAGTCAATGCAGTCGCAAACAAAGTAGGTTGGGCATGTGATGCAGAATTGCCTATTGGTCAGTAGCTTAATGATGGTCAACAGGGCAGGAGAGTGATGGACACTATGCTAAGGGCAGTCTCAATGAGTGGTTTCACAGCTCCAGAAATGACATGTTCTTGGTTGATGAGAAAAAAAAATGTACTTGTTTATTTAAGAGTGTATGAATTGTCATCTCACTTTTCAAGTGTCATACGTCCATTTAGGGTAAGCCAAGATATGTGAAAATTAATTCTTGGGGCAGGATGGAGGAATAAAAGGCACCTCTGGCAGTCTTTGAACAATATCTAGATACCCTATCTTTTCTTTTACCTCACTCCCAAACCTAACTATGCTCTTACCCATTATCTCAGTACACCTTAGGAGATTTCCAGAAATATACCAGACCAGTATAGTATACTTATAAACTAAGGTGACAACATGTTAAAAGTAGCCAAGAGGCTGAAGAAGAACTGACAGATATGTTGTGCTGCATGTGTCATGAGTAGTAAATTTTGCATTTTGCAGTTCCTGCATAAAACAAATTCAGGAAGGTATTAATCAAGCATGTTATTTGTCACCATGACAAAGCTCAAGTGACCTTTTCATGGCTGTTTGGATTCATTCATTATATGAAGCTTTGCTGTTTGTTCTTCTCAACAGGCCAGAGGTGGTGGTTATGAGAGTGAAGAGGCGTATCAGAATGCAGAATTAATCTTCCTTGATATTCACAACATTCATGTTATGAGAGAAAGGTGAGATACTGTGTTATTTGGACTGGCAGATAGAGACAGGGACATGAAAACTGCTCAGAATTGGAGTTTACCGTTAACATGTTATGGAAATGTGATTTTCAAGAAGGTTGTACCTCATACAAAATGATAACAGACGCACAGGAGTTTAGAAAAGCAAGTCATGAAAGACTCTACAGTAGTGAAGAGAAGACATACAAAATTAATTTGACATGTAAAAAGAAGACAGCGGCTGGAATGCTCATTAACAACCAGGAAATTAAATTGTAAACAAAGTTGAGGAAGTTATTTTGGACAGAATACCAAGAAGATTGGGGAGCATGGCATGTCTCTGAGACGAAAGTCCAAGGTTGCCTTTGCCAGCCAACATTGTACTCTAAGAAGAAGAATAGGGATACGCTTAGACCATAGGCAATCCACTACTCTTCCCTTGAAGAGTATAGTCCACTACTGTGGTGCACATTGCCCTTTTCCAATTCAATACATTTTACATGAACAGTGCAGTTTTTTCTGTTATGGATGGTGATCTTAAGAAAACGTTATTACATTAGTTACTTCACCAGATTTCACACATGTATCAAAGACACATTAAGGCTCATACTTACAGAGGGATTTTTTAATGTGTTTCTCAAGAAAAAGTTAGGTGGAACCAAGGAAAAAGGCTGTCTTTCAAAGTAACAGAATGAGAATGAACCTCACAAATATAAAATGCTTCTTTAAGTATGTGTGTTAATGTGTCTCAGATACATGTATGAAATCATATGAACAAGCAACAACTGCAGTTTGAGATACAATTTTCCTAAGATCACCACCCACAACAATAAAAAGTACACTGTTCAACATTTTGGTGCACGATTTTGCATGTAACATAACTGAATTGGAAAAGGGCAGTGCGCACCATTGTAATGATTTATTTTCTACAAGGGTAGAGTAGTGGATCACCTTAAATATCAAACTATTTCAAAACTTAGGTTAAGCCTTCTGTATAAATCAGAGATCATGTGTGCTCTGTCATATCATTCCATGCAAAAAATGGATAAAGGTAATCTGAGCAAATCAGCAAAATAGCTGTAGGACTTTTTTTATATTTTCTTATTTTATATTTTCTTAATTATGACATTCATTTCACATTAATTCAGTACCCGTGTAGGCTTTTTTATGGCTGATCTTTACACCTCCTATTCTTGCCTCTTTCCCCACTCCCAACTGCTGTCTATCTGTAACTCTCCACACGTACTTGAATAAGTAGGAAGCTATGCTAAAAAATGTTGACCTGCTATTTCAGTCAAATGTTCAAATACATCGTGTATTTTTATGATTATTTTTCATTTTTCAGTTTACGCAAGCTCAAGGAGGTGTGTTTCCCCACAATTGATGATGCACACTGGCTGTCAAATATTGAATCTACACATTGGCTGGAGCACATTAAGGTGAGCACACTGTCTTGGTCACCTCACAAATCGAAGGAGGGATAGAAAAAATTCCAAAAATTCTTTTTGCCATTATCTCTCCTTTGCATTGATATATGACTTAAACAAACTAGATTAGAACTACCTGCTGTCTTGTGCTTAGGAAATTTATTCATAGTCTTGTTCCATCATTGGGAAAGAGATTGAGAGCTTTACTTGGAACTGTGGTGGAATGATTTGTTAAAACAATTAAATTTAGAGGGATTAGGAATTAGTAAGAGAGTCAGTTATATTGGATAGGAGATTGTATTGTACTATTTGTTTGTATCAGTGAACTAATCTTTGCTTCTTATACATTGTAACTCCCCCTGAATGTTACTCCACATTTGAATACAAGTATTTTATCAGATTTACCAGGAGATGTATCCTTTTCTTAGTTTTATCATGGAATTGATCAATCTGCACATATGATGTTTGAAGGTTTTTATGTTCTTATTGTTTGGTTTTTTTTTGTAAACTTGACAGATAATTCTGGCTGGTGCAGTTAGAATAGCTGACAAAGTAGAAAGCAACAAAACATCTGTGCTAGTTCACTGCAGTGATGGCTGGGACAGAACAGCACAGGTATGACACTGTTTTATCCAGAAACAACAATATGCTTCCGTCTTGATGGATTGAATTCTTGTCCATAATTAAAAAAAGCCAGCCCTACATGAGAATAGTATTCGGGCAGCATTTAGTTTGAGTTATTGTGAAAGAGCGTATTCTAGAAATAACTGTTCTGAAGTCTTTTGCTTGGTTGAATGTGTATGTGAGGGTGAATGGTTTCTATTTGTCAATACATCTTTGCTGTGAAGCACTATACAGATGTTATTTACTGTTGTTATCAATTAGATCATATGCAGGTATGGTTTCATTTTGTCCAAAATATTACATAGGTTCTGATCACAGTGGTTGAATTTTATGTATGAGTGCTGAAAGTAGTGTCGGCTACATGAGAAATTGGTAGATGGGTGGGAAAGAGTGCATCAGGAACATTTATGCGTCTTTGCAGTTTATTGTGTTCATCTAATATTGTTAAATGATAAATGTTGGCATATGGCAAGCTTTGAACTTAAACTTTAAGATGTCACAGTTTTATGAGGAATGAGCTCTGTATATGTTAAGAAAAAGGCTCAATGCAAAAATGTTTTTCTTCAAACTTCATTTAACACCTTAGTGACCAGCCTTACACTGACATCACCTTATCCCAGGACCATGGCTGCTGCCTATTATTCAAGGTTTTAATGTACTTGTAACTTAAAGTTGAATAACTTTGCTTTGAATCACCCTACATTGCCCAAATTCACAAACCATGTTGGTATTTGGTATCTGATCACATTTTTGTCTATAACATAAGTGAAAGTTATTATTATTTACATTGTAATAATTAAGAAGTAGAAGCGGAGAGTGTGGAAACAGAACGTGTGAAAAAGTATGAAAAAGAGTTCTATCCTTCGCCGATAACATCTGTTTTTCTGACATTTTCCCTTCAAAACTGCACAACTCTAACTGTAAACACAATTCGAAAAGGTTCACTTCTGTTTAGAACGGAAGTAGAAAACCTGGATTATATTTCCAAAGAGCTGGAATGGCTTATTTATACCGAGGGTCAAATGCGAGAAATCTCATCGCTGGTCACTAAGGTGTTAAGTGGATCATGAGTGTATAAATATGTCAAAAAGAACAGTATAAATTGATATTGGTTCCAGCTTAAGTTTTTTTGATCATCTGCTAGCCAAACTACTTTTGATTGGTAAGAATCTATACGCGCAGTATAAAGAAAGGTTCAGTCATCTTTAGTAGAACTTGTCTTTGGATTTCAGCTGACCTCTCTGTCCATGCTGATGTTAGATCCTTACTACCGCACCATTAAAGGGTTTGAAGTGCTCATAGAGCAAGAGTGGCTCAGCTTTGGTCACAAGTTCAAAACGGTGAGTCAAGATTAAATACTTCAGGCTTTTGCAAGTCTTTGCTTTAAGAATAAGTTATCACAATGAGTTTGGTAGTGGTGGGTTATCTGAAACTGTTTGTGTTGTTTTGTTCAGAGTTACGTCTCCTGCTTTCATAGTGAGAGTCTTTGTCAGTTCAGTTCAAACTTCATTTGCCATCAACAAGATTTCCCTCGTATTATACAACATAGATTGTCTGCATGACTGGATATTTTCCCTATGATTTCATAACTCTACGAATGGCTTTGTAAATTGCCCTGCAATCTTGGAGATTTGGTGAATACTTTCCCAATGTATGTATCACTGAATGCTGTCTTTTCACATCTTATGAGAATTCTATATGTGTTTCAGCGAGTTGGTCATGGAGAGGATAAGCATTCAGATGCTGACAGATCTCCTGTTTTCCTTCAGTTTATTGACTGTGTCTGGCAAATGACACATCAGGTACTGTGCATATTGTTACTAGACAAACTATTGAAGCTCAGATATCAAAAGAGCAGCCCACCTTATTGCTTAGACTGGGGATGTGAAATTAAGGGCACGTGCAGCACCCTGTAGGGGTAAAATTGTGTAAAATTAGTTTAAGGCAGTTTCTTAAACAGCGACATGTCCTTTATCGAATCCTGAAGTTATTTTCATGATACCTGTCTCAAAAAGTGTATTTTGATGCAAAAGGAAATGATAACCCTTTTTCAAATGCATCTGTTGGGTAATCTTTATCGTCAATTGTCTCAAAATACAGTTTTCGTCACTCTATCCCTTCGATCTGACTTTTTTCTGGTCCAATTTACATAAAATTTTGCATGGCAACTCTCCAAGCCCCTGTTTTGAGAACGTCATGGGCTTTTTTCGATATCTTGTGTTTCTGAGGGGTTTTTTTAATTTTTAAAGTTGAAAATTCTCAAAATTTTTATTGGTTTTTTTATGTCATTTTAAAAAAATTATTTTTTAAAAATCTATCCAAGAAATAAAAAAAAGCCCGTGACATTCTATTTTAAATAAAGTGATCTTTCAAATGGAATAAAAACCTGGCATCCTACCATCTATTGTTCTCCAGATCAAAGGGTTCAAAGTTATGCAAAAGTCATCCATATTTTCCAATATGATGGCCAAACAATTGGCGTTTCCATAGCAACGGAGGGAGGAAATTGCCCAAAAAGAACGTTTATCTTCATTCCTGGCCCTGCCTGACCCATTTTTCACCCCAAAATGACAAAGTTCCAGTTTATTAATGAAAATCACCTAGTTCTGCCGCACCTGCCCTTAATGCCAGGATGTTGTTAAATATTATGTAGACCATCCAGATATTCTTATCAGCTGTACCTACATATATATCATGATGGTGCCCAAATGCAACCCCAAATTTAGCATACTCTCAAGCTGTTAGAAGCTTCAGTTGCGATATTTCAGGATGTATGTGTGTTTGGATTAATCAATGGTAATATCATAACAACACATCTTTATAGAGACATTGCCGAGCTTGTTAATAATATACGGTATAATAATTAATATAATATGTCAAGGGTTTTCTTTCTAATGAAGCCCTAATTATTCTTGCTGTAACTGTGATATTGGTCTTTTCTTTGCAGTTTCCAAATGCTTTTGAGTTTAATGAGCATTTCTTGATCACCATCTTGGATCACTTGTACAGTTGTCTATTTGGCACTTTCCTCTACAACTGCGAAAGAGAGAGGATCAAAGAGGTAGACCTTATTCTTGTGTGTTGCCATTTTGTCAAGAGCTGGGTTTCAGTTTTCAGCAGCTTCCTGTAGGTTTCTTTGCTTGGCATTTCTGTATCCTTGTCTGTGAAGAGGGATATACTTCTATCCAAGATATTTCATAATCTTCAGAAATTTGAAAGCACAGGTCATAATATATGGTGAGATACCTGCAAGATACCTGTCTAATCATGAAGAGCGCCTTTTCCAAAACTCAGTTGGTGCATATAAGTTGAAAACTAATTTGGTAGTATATTCAGGAATGTATTTTTTTTAGTGAATGATTTAAACTGAATCTGGTTTAACACCTTAATCACAAATAATAACAATAATAACACTGTAAGTAAAAATGTATTTGTTAAGAGCATTTACCCTTGAATCATCTCCCTTTATTTCAAGAACAGTTAAAGTACACTTTTTGGAATTTGGATAAATGCTGCTCCTAATCATACTGATATCTTTGTGTTAGTTGAGGGACAATAGTGTGTATATTGTCTTGAAAATTTTAGCAGAAAATGCAGTATCTGTGCAATCACAACACATGTCATAAACTTCATTTTATCTTCTCATCCATGTAGCGTGTACCTGAACTGACAGTGTCCTTGTGGTCATTCGTCAACTGCCAGCAAGAGGAGTTCACTAACCCACTTTATGCAGCACACATTCATCAACATGTATTGTTCCCTGTGGCCAGTGTGCGACGCATGGAGGTCTGGACTGGCTACTATTGTCGCTGGAACCCCAGGATGAGACCACAGGTGTGTAAAGGAAGTGCTTTGCAAATCACACCCTTCATACGAATTGTGAATCATTAGAACCATGTTTCACTGAGGCAGGTTGCTTTGAAAAGAAAGAAAAAAAAACACTTGAGAATCTTGGTTTTGAGTAGATAATGTAAAAATTTCATTACAGCGTGTTTAAAAACTGTTACTAGTTAACTGCCGAAATGCAAAGGTCCACTAACCACGTAAATGTAGAATAGAAAGTATTTCATATGCATTCATATCCCTGTTAGTGTTAGGCATCTGGAATTCAGAATTTTTTACTTCATGAGAATGCTACCAAACCAGATATTTGCCAAAGTAAATAATATGTTGGTCAAGAATAGTTTATGTTTGGAATATTTTTTTAAATCTTTCTTTCATATTAAAAAAAAATATTGAGTGACAGTGATAAAATGTTAGGGAATTTCAGTTTGACCTGTGAAGGAGCTTTAATTTAAGAACAGTAATACAAACTTTACATTCTGTTTATCAGAATTTACTTCATATGTAGGATTAGTCTAAAGGAAACATAGCCTGTTACAATGGCAGGGAAATTTCAATCTCATTTAAGGCACGTTCTTTTAGCTGAGTGTCATGTGTTACAAGTTATGGAGACAAGGCCTCTATGATAATGATAAGGAATTTGACCTGATTTAGAACGTACTTCTAGTGGTACACTTGATGTCATTACTTCCCTGGTACACTTGATGTCGTTACTTCCCTTGCCTCCTCAAGGCAAGCCAAGCAGCGCAGATCCTTGCACTGGTTCATCGTCCTCTTGTTAACCATTTAACTTTGCCTCAGTTTGATGGATACTTTAAATATGTTTCTACCCTGGTATTACATGGCTGATAGTATGAGACCTGGCTGACAATTCAGGTCACCTCATTCATAACATGGTAAACTTACTTCCTTGTCAGATGCCCCACATTAACAGTCATATATATAAGTCTGTAAAGTGTTGCTATATGCTCATAATAGATTTGTGCCAATGAATGTAACATGACACACTTGGTAACAGGATTATGCGATAATTGCTTTGACTGAAAATTTTGTCACATTACAGTCTCATGATTAGGCATGCTATTTGTTTATGACTATTCCTACTGAGCTCAAAATGTGTTGTCCTCCACAGGAGCCCATTCACATACGCAATCGTGAGCTTCTAGTGCTTAAGACACAACTGCAGAAAAAGGTAGAAGAGCTACAGCGAGAACTGAGTGCCAGAAATGCCAGAATCAACCTGCAGCCTTCACCCCCAAGAGTATCAACACCTGTTGATGTATGATACAGGAGTATTTTCACACTGTTTTCAATGTTAATTTTGCCTGTGTAAAACTAAATGGCTGGCTGTGTCTCTCCAGTGTTTAATGAACAAATTTGTAATGGCAGTGAAAGAAACGTTTATCAGGTTTTCACTAGCCATAGAAACCACAGATAATGTGATACTCTGCTCACAATGCATTCTGTCCAAACCAGGAGATTATGGCTTTGTTGTTTCCATACGTCTTCTCACAGCTTACAAGAATGTGATCTGTAACTGGGAAATCAAAAGATGAATATAGAGAGAGCACAATCTGTTCATTGTCATATAATTTTCAGGAGATAGATTATTGTACATTTCAAGCGCAGTATTTACACTTCCTGGAGTGTGAAACATCTCATTTTTATGACTCATTGTTTTTTGTATATAATATGTAGCAATAAAATGTGAATCATTTTTATAAATTATCTTGCATCTAGTCTGAATGAGGCTCAGGTCGCTTTTTGGCCATATCAAGTTATTGTTAAGGTGGGAAAGCTTAATGTGCATACTTTCATTAGATGAAAAAAAGTTTTGCCATTTCTTTGTTATTGCCCAAAATAGAGTTATTTGAAGTGTCGGGATCACTCTCATGCAAAGGTGAAACTTCTGAGAAAATCATCTTTGAAGAACAATATATCTCCATAAATGTTATCTCATCTGCTTCATAGAGCGCAGTTATTAACCATTCAACCATAAAATCAATACTTATGTTGACAGAAATGATTTTACTCTTTAACTGCTGCAACAGACAAAACTACAATTGGATTGCCCCTTAGAGCCCATTTCAGTTCCTGGTCTGGCGACATAAAGCCTCATTTTGACCTGCTGCAAGGCAGTTAGTCTGCTTTAGAAGGCATATGCATGTCTTCCTGCTTCTTGTGCTCACAAATATTATATCATGGAAGGATCTAGTTTGTTAAAATTTTTTATTCAGCTTGGCATTATTTCAGTTGGCAGATGAGTGAATGTTTCATGTGAGAAGCAGTTCTAAGTTAGATTGGATAACATCTGTCATATATTATGACATTTTAAATTTAGAAGCTCATTACCCATTTCATCATCTGGAATAAATGATAAGTGTAGAGAAGCACTGTAGCCCGTATTTTGAGATGGCATTTTTGGTTGGTTTTTTTGGGTGCTGCATTAGGACTCGTTTTCACTGTTTGCAAGCAAAAATCCTCAAAAAAAGACCAAATGGAGAAATACAGTGACAAAAAGAGACAGAGTGAGTGAGAGAAAGAGAGATAAAAGTTACATTGAGTGAAAGAGGGAAAGAAAGCAGATGTGTTTTTGTTTGATTCGTGCTGATGGCAGTTATGAAACCAGTGTAGTTTATAGTTTATTACTAGAATATCATGTGAATTTGCAATCAGTTTTGTCCCATAAGGATGCCTGACTTTGGAAAAAGTCTAAGAGCAGAGCAGAACTGTTGCGTTGGATTACTGTATAACACAATTTATGGCTTAGTTTTATTACAGCAGATTCTGCTTATGAAGCTTCAGATGCCAGAAATTACTAGGAAGGGATACAGCGGAACACCCTCAATATGGACATGCTTAGTATGTAAACATGGATACCGAATATATTTGGTCCTGATTTGTCTTCTGTAAGGGTACATGTATGTTTAATATGGATTTCTGTAAGGTGTGTGCATCATCTGTGCTCTAATGTATTTCATTTGATTAAGAGTAGTTTTGGTCCTTAACAGCAATTAAAATGTTCTACTTTTCTCTCTCCGTAACACAGTAAAATATGTATTAAGAATTGTTCTGTTACAGTACAGAGAGAGAACAAGAGCTAAAGTTGTTGTTAAGCAAAGTGTTCGTGCTTCACCAGACTGTAGTTTGGTCCTTTTGAGTATAGGGCTGTGTAATAATGGTCAGTTACTTTATTTGAGGGAATTTGAAAACCACTTAACTGGTACTGCTAATCTTATGTATTTTTGTTTAGTTCCTGTCTTGTTTTACAATGCTCTGAATTTGGTTTGGCAAGGGAGAATAAGTTGGTTAGTGATTTTTTTTTTTATTCTCACATATTATTAATGAATGGCAGCTCTCATAATTTCTTCGCTTACCTGGAACCAGAGGGTAAAGCTCTATGGCGTTTTATACATCTTTTATAGCAGCATGAAATGTCTTGGTAGTTCGATGGGAGTAGCTCTAGTGAATTAACTGCATCTGGTAACTACTGAGTGTTGCACTCAGCCAGTTCCTCTCTGTACATGTGAAGGTTGAAATTGTAAGATTCTCATTTCATCCGGTAACAATGTGTGGCAGTACCTGTCTAGTTATAATTGATGTGGTCAAGGCTTACAAATATATTCCTACAAGTTAAATTATTGCCTCAGTACCATGCCTTAGGAAGAGTCCACCAGATCTTAGAATAGGATGGAGTTATCAGTTGAGTAATATGCTTTCAGAAGTTAAATAATGTCGTATGTCAGGCTTCACAGAATTTATTCTTCAAAATTATGAAACTAGATTTGCCATTTTTATTAACATGCTGTGACATCTAGATTCATGAGTTGGGGTGCTCTCAGTTATGTTTACCACAGCTGAAGATTATTAAAGAATTTAGTATTATTTCCTTGAATACCAGTACGTGATCAGAACTCAAGCTTTTTATTATTTTTAACAGTTAAACCCCTGACCACTTCTTCATAATGAAAATTTGGTAAATCATATGATTGACAACACACAGCCATAGCTTAGCTGCACCAGCATGTCTTCAAATGAGATTTGTGGGCATGTGACTGGCCTCCACTGATGATCCTGCTGAATATTTAGTAGAATCCCCATCCCTTCTTTCTTTCTTTGTTTCCTTCTGTTTCCCTAAAACTGTGGTTCCAAATTTCGTTGATCTTTCCATCACTCTGTGATCAAGGACATTGGAACCACAGCCCAACCAGGTATGTTCATATGTCTCTGACCAGATTGTGTTGCGCAGGCATTGTTTGTGCACTAAAGACAGGGCTATTCTTGACCGTTTATGTAATTTTATTCAACAGCAATTGTAACAGCTGTACTTTCCCCTTTGCCCATGTTATTTATGAATAAAGATATAAAAATAATTGATAATATGCTTTGACCTGTTCATGTGAGCATGTTACAAGTAATAGAGGAACAAATGGCACAAAACACACAGCTATTTGTCTTATATACTTCCATCCTCACTGCTGTCACATGAGTCCACTAGATATTTGAAGAATACAGTTGGTCACTAGTAGAAGAAAGTTTAATACTGGATTTTAAAAATAAAAAAAAACCAAAAACACACACACAACAAGCATTTACCTTACAAAAAGAGAACCAAATGCTCTACTCCATACATGTTGCTGGAAAATTGGTCAACTAACCTATTTACATTACCAAGATTGAATGGACCACAATATTCTATCACCTTTGCCTTTGAGCTTTGATAACAAATTATTCCATGCCATAATCTAATTTCTAATTCATGAAGGTGGGATATCACTTGGCAAAAGTTTCTTAGTTCAATAAATTATTCACAGATCCTATCCTTGCAAGTATGGTTTTGTTGAGGTTCTATATCCTCCACACACTAAATAAAATACAGTGTCACATTTTATTTATAGATACAGCTGTTTCTTTTTTCTCTCTATAGGTACCACTGTTTTTGTTCTCTATAGATACAGCTGTGTTTAATTAATAAAGTTCAAGCATGCAAGCAGTACTAAAAAAATATAATATGTGAAGAGACAGGACAAAACCATTCACTGTTAACAGCATTATATATTAGACCAATACTGAAAACTTAAAAACACCAAAAAAAACCATATACTGATCAGTATAAAACAAATGAGCTTTTCATTATTAAAGTCGCACAAGAGCTTGAAGGAATTTGTGTGGTCTTAGCTTAACTAACGTCTGAGAAATCTTCATTCTGTTTCAAACAAATCTTCGGGACTAGCAATCATCAGATAATCTTTGAACTATCAGTGCGTCTCCAATAAATCTGCCTTGTTCAAACTTTTTAACCCAAGTAAGAATCCAGTAAATTTCTGATGAGCTTGAATTTAATTTATGACATGGGATCTGAAAAATTTGGAAGTATGACAAGAACAAAACGTATAAAATTATATAGTTAAATAGAATCATGCTGAACATTACACTCAAGAATGCTGTAATCAAATAAAATGGAATGTGTTAGAACTGTTATATGGAGTAGCAATTAACAAACATCATAAATCCTATCCGATAATCTAGCATCTGCAAGTGTACATAAATGCTCAATACTATCATACCTATCCTGGATTATTGCCATTCATTAAAGTTGTGAAACTGACGCAGTATTCAAAGACAAGTTCAGCATATCAGATATGTATTAAATGCAAAGTCCAAATGTGATTGCCTGTGAACAGTTTTAAGCACAATGAAAATGAGTCAAACATTTATTCACTCATTGATCATATATCAACATTTATCTCAGCGCATATAAGTACATTCATCAATTAAGATACTTTCAGTAAAGATTTGTTCGGATTTACTACTTTAAATCTAATCCGTTTCTTGCATCTTACTGGGTAAGCGTTATACATATGGGAGGGAAGGGCAGAAAGGGGAAAAAAGGTAAACACAGTCAAAGAGTAAGCTATCACGCATTATAAACTAAGGCTCTTAAGAAGATAATTTCATTATTTTAAGTTTGGTCTCAAATCCGAATTCAGCAAGTCAAGACACAAACTTCTTTTCGGTGATCAAATCAACTTAAAATTTTCTCTCATTTGCTGTTATGTACATATTTTGAAATTTAAGTATCCATGATCCATGTTTATTTCAAAAGTGTGGAATATAAATGCCTCTGAAAGAAGTATCAACAAAAATGGCAAGCATGGACCCGTAACAGAAAGCACAGAACATTGTTTTAAAGTGATATTTGCTTTTATCTTTGTTCATTACGTATGATCAGTTCACTGTTTGTAGCTGCACAGTGAGGAACTTACAACTGTCTAGAGTGGATCAAGCAAGAGTTTCAAAAACCAGGATCATATATCATGTCTTGTATCCTGCTTTGAGTTTCAAGTATACAAACATAAACTTCATCAAAAAGTATATAAAAGATCGGCATTCATTCCATCAACACTTCTTGTCAGTCATTCATTGGCACTAGTCAGATTGCATGACTAAAAAGAGTGAAAAAGTGAATTACATTACCAAACATAACATGCATCACATGCCGATATATACAGTGGAGTCCGCTTAAGATAAACCTCTCAGGACCGAGTCAATAAGTTTATTTTAAGCAAGGTTTATCTTAACCATTTTCAGGAGAAACAACCTGTTTCATGGTATTTTTATCCACATCTTTGAGAAGCTCCATTTTGCTATCCAGACTCAGCGTCTTCTTTTTGCAGCTCTGTCATTTTGGAATGCAATACGAAAGATTTTACGTTTAGATCGGTTCGATGTTTACTGGTCAAGCACAGGAAAAGAAAAGAAAGGAAACTACAGTGTCCACACACGTACTGGATGGATAATCTAGCTTGTTTGGGACTGGGAAGAGAGAGATGGCACCAACTGTGCGCTGATGCACGCATTGAGAGGTGATGGGGAGGGAGGCT
>JAWQUT010000111.1:904456-957364 GCA_033807755.1 Ellobium chinense
GTAAGCTACTACAGTTTAACCTTAAATGACATGACAACTGGAGAGGGATACTGTTTTCATATTACCTCAAAAAGTCTGATAGCCTGGTTGCCCAGGGGGTCCTGGCTGATTGCAATGATATTCTTGTTCTGAAGAATCTGCTTGGCCTCTGGGGTCAGGGAGCGAAGGTCAGTTGATATCATGAGAGGGGCAGCAAACAGAGCCCACATGCCAAACTGAGCTTGTTGCTGATAGTAGCTCAGACCAAAGTCTCCAACCACCAGCTGAAGGAAGCAAAAAAAACAATTAGTATAAGTTACTATAAGATCAGATGGTAATGGGATTTATGCAAAAACCGAATCTAAAGGATGCAAATGTTGCTCAGCTTTGGAACTGACTTACATCCAGCAGTTCCTCTCTATTTTCAATTGCAAGACTATCTTTCTGATGTAAAAGCTGTGACAGAACTTTTTCCAGATTTACGCCTTTATACCTGAACAATCCCATTCAGTGGAGTTTGGGCTATACATAAAATAATGTCTTGTAAATGAGCCCTTCCTGATTACAATGACCTGCAAGATACAAAACAAACAAAATGATACAGCGCAATATATCTGAAAATCAGAGACATTGTTTTCAACATAACAAACATGCTGCTTTGATTTCAATACCAAAGCAGTCATATGAAAGAGTAGATCTCAAGTTTTACTTTATGACCACAGCTAACAACAAAACAATTATGTTGAAGAGATAGACATTTTCTTTACAAATTATCATCTTTTCATTTCTTACCATATCTGGATCGTTCCAAGCCCCAGGTTTAGCGTGGTAGCTGAAATTTCCTGCATTGTCACCATACTTGTCAATGATTGACAGTACACTGGGCCAGGAGTCAGTTACATCCTCGTAATTTCTCCACATATTGCATGCCTTGGCAATCAGGCCATAGTCCGACTATACAGGAACAGACTTACTCAAAATATGACCAGTTACAAAAAAAAAAATGCCCACTGGGAGATGCCACTTTGTGAGAGTATCAAGGTAGGCAGGTCGGTACAGAGAACAGATTTCATTATTTCTGAATTTCACATGGGCTTCTTCCTTCCCCCATCCTCAAATCTCTTAGAATACTTCTTGAAAGAGCTAAATATTTGCCAGAGTTTGTGCTGTCTCAGTCTTTCCCATCAATACAGACATACAGACTTGAATCGGGACCTAACAAACTTATAAATTCTCAGGGACCAATCCATTATTTCAAGCTCATGAGATGTTTCATGTTCAAGAGTAAAATCTGATATAGAAAATAAGGGACTCTGAACTAGAATGCTGCAATAAGTATACAGACATTTCCAGTATTAGGTCATGAGATCTAAGATCATGAAGGCCTACTACATTTATTCATTCAAGAGAGTTTCTACTGATAGCAGAACTGCAGAAAGCGTATCATTGGTGAAGTCCTTACCCGTTTTCAGAAGCTTTGCATCTAAGTGGTCATTATTTGTGCTCCACTACAATATGATGTTTTGAGTCTTACCTTTTCCTTAGAATGTGTGGTGATTTACTTCATTACCATGCCATTTCATAGGAGAAGATCATACAAAGATTTAGAGAAAATCACAGTCAAAAGGTTGTTATATTGAATGAATGCCACAGGTTACTGATTTTATAAGAAATAGTGTTGTTACCAAGACAGCAAGATGTAATTCAGTTGATAGCTACTTACAATGGTGGTAAGGATGCTGATTCAGACACAGTCAACCACACTTAGTCCTAATCCACTTAATCAGAGCATTTTTTCAGATAAAAGAATACTGAACCTTTCACATAAAATCATAAAATTCATTACCTAATTGCAAACTTTTGATGCTCCGCAGGAACTGCAATTAAACAGAATGGACTGTGATGCACATGTCATATTCTCCCTTAAGAGGACAGAATGACCCATTTCTATTAAAAAAAATTCAATGCCCTTACCATATCGGGATCGTTCCAACCGCCTGGGCCAGCCACACCGGAGAAGTTTCCATCATCTTTACCCCAGTGGTCAATTATGTCCACGACAGAATCCCAACTGTCCTGAACATCCCTATAATTTCTCCACTGGTTGCAGCTGGCCTTAACTGCTGTGTAGTTGGGCTGACCAAATTAAATTAGAAGGGTGTGACAATCATGTTGCGTTTTTTACATTAAATGTATACTTTTGCAGCATTTATATGAATTATACCTATGTTGCAATTACAGTAAATCTACTGACGGTGTATAAACACTAATGTTACATACATTATATTTATCTAACTTCCACCTATACTGCATTTATGTTAAACATACTAACTTTGTATTTGTGCTGAAACATATTTATTTTGCCTTTACTTATATTAAATATATTAAATTGAATAAATGATACATTAGTTACGTTAAAATAAACATAATAATACTTAGGTTGCATTTAAATTAAATATCCTAAGATTGTATTTCCCTATACTTACATTGCAGTTATACTGAATATACTGTATCTAGTTGTATGTTATATGGGCAAATATAATAATATTTATGTTAGTACTGTATATACATTAGATACCCAGTACTTTATGCTGTATTCAGCACAGTTTGATAGTTTAGTGAAAACAGTGCTGATTCTCAAGGTATTTCTCAACTAACACAGAGACCAATGTAGCAGTAGAAAGTTTCCTACATTTTCTATATGCTTCATCACTTAAATAAGTCTTGTAAAACTTAATAATATATTAAAATTCTACAAACTACGGGATGCTGATGGCTCAACATTTATTCTCAATAATACTGTCTCTTATATTCAGTCATTGCCTTTTGCGCAAATCTTGTGGATTTAAGTCACTGCAACAAGCTAAACTCACTAATATAACTAACGGGTATCTGAAACATCCTTACTTACACTTTAAAGGCATTACTTTGATGTCCCATATCTGTTTACAAATTCATTATACATTTATAACTGGCTATAATATTTACAAACAGATCTTGCTAACGAGACAAGGCACATTTACTTTGCCCCACAACCTGAGGTAGCAAAACTTTTATCTACAAACACGCTGCAACTCACTTTGACTGATAGATTTCCAGTCTTACCACTGTCTTCTCACACTCTTAACATGAGAATCGGATGAAGTCTATGAATTTGCTTATTTGTGATAAACTTATTGCTGTCTTGCCCAAAATTAAGATCATAGTTACATCTCGTCAAATTGTAAACATTTGAAAATTCACTATAAAACATATTTCAAGAATATTTTACAGGGTGCAATACTTATAGTAACACTGCACAATACCAAAAGCATAAAAGCAATATGTAATCATTTAAAATAACTAACAGATAGACTAGCTACTTGTAATGATATATATTTATATCAGTACCTACCTATTCTAGGCTATAAGTCAACTGTACCATTTTATATTTTGTAACTAGCTATTAATTAACTAAATTAATAGCATATCAAGTATCAGTGACTAACCATTCAGTTACAGCAGATGATGCTCAATGCCTGGTACAAGGCAGAAGAAATATTGGTTTACAAAAGTAACTGTTCAATAGTTCCCACCATTACTATGAGTATCTCTTCTTTACCTGCTTCATCTGAGCTTCTGTATAAAGATATAGCACTTAAGATAGGAAGCTTTAAATGAGCGTTTTATGTCCCACTCATCACTTTCATCTAACCTGCTTTCTTTCTGTTAAAACTATCATGCAAGCCAGGTATAGCAACCTCCTATTCTGGATCACAAGAACATCTCTACCGCCTGACTAGGTGGATATTAACATTACATATGTAGATGTGGTATGTAAGTTATTTACATATACCCCCCAGTGTATACACAAGGATTTCTGCATAGCTTAAGCGTTTGATTTAAAAAGCCTGTGAGAGATTGTTCCTTCTGAGAGCACTTTGTCACATGAGCAACTCTTCTCTCTCAAAGTACAAATGAAGTTCAAAATAAGCTCCATGATGAGCAGCTTACACTCAAAACACGCATGTCGTGTAGAGAAATTTCTAATATTTCCAGACATAACTAACCAGTCCCGGATATGTAGTCATATCCATCACACCGACAACTTGTTTCAGCTACAATCATATGGACTGAACATTAGACCACAAAGCTAAGACTCTGGCCTTCTTTCCCTTCACACATATCACTTTTCAAATTTTCCTACCAACACAATGGTGCAATTTAATTATTCTGAACTTCAAACTTTTAGTTTGAAACTTTAAACTAAGCCAAAGATACTGATCCATAGGCCCTTTCACACATCATCATACAGCTTTCATCAACAGAGGTTATCCATGCAAGCTGCCTGGTAACTTCAATCTCCTTGTATCATGCATTATAAGTTAAAACAAATAGCAGAGAATAAACCAGCCACCAGCTGTCACCATAATCCCTTAATTCAAATGCACATGAGCAAAGGCTCCACACTATCCTTACAATCACAATTTATGCCACTGAAAACCCATAGTCAACCACAGCTTTAACAATTAAAAAGTCTTTTCTCCATGTGAGCTTCTTTAAAAAAAAGATTAACTAACCTCTTGAGGCACATCTGTTATGGATTTGGGTTATCTGTGCAGATCAGGAAATCCACAGGGAGATTGGAAAGGCAACAAAAAAGAAAAGATAAAAACTTACCTGATTACAATGAGGGCAATAAAATTAGGCTTGAACTAAAATAGGCATAGTAGACATAGTAACTCTAGAGCAATGCAGTATGCCTCTCTCTAAGTTTATGGCTGGTATGTGCACCAATTAACTTTGCATAATCTTTGCCCCACATACTTTACACAAGTCATATTTGTCAGTCTCAATATACATCCTGATCCTGGTGCTAAACTCTTCTATTCAAGATTAGGTGTGAGAAGACAACTTCAATGCTCCTTTACTGTGAGGGTCTACATACTAACACCTGCATACAAACCTGCATTATGGCTGTATAATGGTTCATTTACTGTAAATATTTGAAAGACTCCACAAGTACAGCCAGTGGGTCTGAGTAACAGCAAAATGCATAAACTTGCATGAATAGTCATTCTGTATATATACAGGCCCCAATTTCAGGTTTTTGGTTTCTTGGGTTTGTTTTTTTTTCAATCCTGTTAAGTGTTATTCTACACTGGTAAAGTCTGGGAGAAGAAAGAGGGTGGGATGAGGAGAGGATATGAGACAGCACAATTCTCTGGCAAATTACATAGTTATATTATATAATGACTTGTCTAACAAACTACACAGACCAGAGACATTGCCATTTACATAATCACAATAATAGCAGATGTGTTTGTGTCGCAAACAGAACACACTCAAATAGATTGCTAAGGACAGAGAAGCACCTTCATCTATGCATTGAGGTTGTAGATATTCTTTTCATTGTACAATTTGAAATGAAAATATCCCATATAATGGAGCTGTAAAGTCAGAATGGAAAAAGAGTAATCCTCTGCAGAATACACTGGTCTTTGACCTTTAAACCCTGAATATTACATACAAATTAGCTCTGCATGTGGGAAAGTGGCATCTCCTAGTAGCTAAAGCATGAACAACAATCCATTATTTACTTCTGTGTGCATGAAAGTAATTGAAACCAATGTAAACTGACTGCAGCGTAGACTTCACTTATAGTTTTCTATGAAAGGAACAGGGATCTCAGTTTAAAAAGTTTGTGATTTTGTAATCCCAATCATTAAATTTTTCTGATAATAAAATATCAAATGAACAAACAAATTGGAATGAAAATATCAGTATTAAAGTTGTGCCTGGATCTTACCTGGTGCTGTCAGTGAATTTTTCCTTCTATAGCTACAGAGCCAGCATGATTCATAATCACAGACTCACATTATTGATCCGCCAACTTTAACATTTTACACCTGTTTCCATACGCTCTTGCGCTAACTATTTAAAAAGAAGTTCCTCAGACCACTAAATCCATTAAAAGCTGAGATATTTATTATTGCGGAGTCCATCAACAAAACAAAACAAAGCAAAATAAAATCAGTATTTGCTCCAAAATCCCCATTCACATGGCCAAGGTTATATAAAATTCTCAGCATTAAAAAATCTGATATTTACAGCAAGGTAATGAGAATTCCAATTGTTCTTATCTTTGTAGGTCAATTTTTTCCCCCATCTTGCTTCACATGTACCCATAGTCTACTCATTTCTCAAGTGAAAGGCTGTTGTCTTTTTTTATATTCTTGGACAAAATGATATCAGATCTAAACTGAAAGCTGTGAGAAAAAAACATGTTCATCCAATATCAAAAAGAAGGGTTCTGGATATTTTCAAGAAAAAAATGGGACAGTAGTGGCTGATTTCATTCTCCATCATTTAAATAAAACATGCCAACAACAAGACAACACTAAAGTAAACAACTTGAGAGAGATCTTTAGGAGTGGGTAGGATAATCTATGCATCACATGGTAAACTAATGGTAACTTCTTCCCAAACGCAACCAAAGCAAAAGCAGTGAGAGAGTGCACAAAGCCAAGAAAGAACTGTGTTAGCTACAGAATATAATAAATTGACATGAGACACACCTGGACGCCAATGCCCACCAAATAGCCGGGCCACTGGCACAAAAATAAAATTGGGTGGCCAGTCATGTTGAGAAATCTCTCCATAATTGGGTATCCTGTTGTATAAATCAAGCATTTCATCAAATTGAGTGAAAACTAAAATATTGAAAAGTCCAGCACAAGTGACAAGCAAGCTAACAGAAACAGATTTGCTAGTGTGAACAAAAACTAACTGCTATGGTCTGAGTATACTTTGTCACCAGAGGAATGGAGAAATTCCTCTTTGTCCTAATTTTGACACCCTCCCTGTTGCCCAGTGAAAAACAAAGAGGGAAAGAACAATCATACGTAGAGACTGCCTTTTTTTTCATGAGAAGGATCAAAATGGTGCATTTCATTCAGGGAATTAAAATAATGAGGTACCAAACTTGCCCAGGTCAATACTGCTAAAATGATTAGCGCGCAAAGAGAACAAACTGCTTGGCTGATTTTGTCCTGCTCAAGCGCTGTCTGTAGCTAGAAAGAAAAACACACTGACAACATGATGTGGATTGCCCCTGAAATTGCTGCTGACCTTAGGCTTTACTTGTAATTGACATTGCAAAATGAAGTTTTATGTGTAAACAGCAAGGGGCATCCACATCTAAAGATGGATGTCATATTTATGACATGAAGATCGGACGCACCACAGGAAGCTTGTGAGACCATTCATAGAGGGGCCACTCACAGGAGAACACCATGGGATGTCCAGTCTTGTTCATGAAAAACTGCATCACTGGGTAACCTTGAAATTATCATTACAATGTTAGGATCCTATCAGCAGTTCTCTTATCCCCGAAAGCAAAATAGGAATAATTCTCTTGTTTTTTAATGTTACTAAGTAGACATAATTTCATCCCACAGTCATATGTACAGAAAAAAAACTTTACCTACTGAGTGAAATGACACAGAAATAACATTGAATATTGCTAAAATCTATTAGTCTCAGAATTCAAGTTCTCATATTTTCAAAGTTTAACTGTTGAATGATGATTTGCATGGTACACTGAATTATTATTCTGGGTGTAAAACAAGAAATTTGTTATTTCTGTCACAGGCACACACTGAAACAACAATATTCCTTGAAAAAATTATCTCTCAAACTTTCTTCCTCTTCATCTACCTGGAAACCTTATAACCAGGACCTAATGTGTTTACAGTTTGTACAAAGAAACCAAAATATATCACACTGTTTTGACAGAATCTAAAGCAAAAATCCTCAACTATCCATTTGTTTATGTCAATCCTTATATAGTCTGTTGAAGAAAATATTCATAATTATTATAACAAAGCCCTAACAACATGCAAACAACTGACTTGGAATTCCTTACATTTTAGTTCCACAATCACAACCATTGTACTCACCAAATGGCATATCCTTAGGATCAGAGTTGCAGCCATCAAATTTGAGCATGTCAATATCCCATTCAGCAAAGGTTTTGGCATCTGTTTCCATGTAAAACTCGCTTCCAGGATACCCTGCACAAGTCTTAGATCCAAAGTCTTCGTAGATGCCAAGCTTCAAGCCTTTGGAGTGCATCTTGGAAAGAATATAACAATAACATGAGAGAGTCAATTGCTGTGGATCTTGATTATCTCTAAGTCACACTTTCTTTTACAGAAAGCAGTCAAAGGAATCAACAATGACATTTCCTGTCAAAATAAAGCCAGGCTGATCCACAGTGAACATGACACAAAACTTCTGTATTCAAGCTGTGCACAAAATTATCATAGAATTCATTAAATGCATAAATCTGATTCTAACTATGAATAGTTGGAATAGTGTATTGATTAGTCATACTGGAAGTATATACTGTTTAAGGAAAGAAGAAGTTCAAGGCACTTATACTAAAGTCCTTAAGCCTTTATCGTGGCTATCTCATTTTGAAAGGCATAAATGATTGCAGAACCGTGCTACAATAAATATAAACGCTAGGAATTGGAAAGGAATACAGAGATTATTCACACCAGCCTAATGCGAACATCCACTTGAAGTTGAATAAAGAGGGAGTCAGCTATATAGTATTATAATATAATGACACATAGTAGCAAGTAGAAAAACTACTTACATATTGAGCTAGAGCTTTAATGCCGCTTGGAAATCTCTCAGGATCTGCTACTAATCTCCCATTGCTGTCTCTTTCTTTTGCTGGCCAGCAGTCATCTATGTTGACGTATTCATAACCAACATCTTTAAACCCTTCTGACACCATTAAGTCTGCCATTTTCATATACAGACGCTCACTGGGGAATTACAGAAAGAAGTTTAATGCCATCAAATAGCAACAACACTGCATCAGTATTTTGGCCAGCACTGATGTCTCACAATTCTTGTTAATATATGAACTGAAGTTGAATATCCTTTCAAATTCATCAAACACCAAAGTTATTGTTAATTTCTGACATTAACCACGCTAGCCAACTGCCTCAGCAAGACCCTTGACAACTGTTTACACCTCTAATTCCAAAACGAGGGAAAGCAGACCTTGAACACATGTGGGCAGGGCTTATGATTGAAGCTTCTTTTCTTTTCTGATGGTGATTTATGAATTATTGTTAAATATAATAATCCTTACCTAATGCAGTTATCTGGATCATTTTTGCAATCGACATTGCAGCGGAAACGTTCCCATGACAACCAGCCCATGGGCGGTGTAAGGGCTAATCCATTGTCCAGTGCTTGTGTAAGCTGACTGGCCAAAGCACACAGACAAAGCAGCTTGTACAGCATGATCTGCAAAACACACAAGAGTTTGTTGCATGATTCAACCTTATAAACTTTTCATGCAAATCAAAGTATATTTTATCTAGTCTACATAAGTAATATATCCGGACTAGTGACACATTGCTTCTAAACTGTTTCTTTTCCAGACTGTTTATAATGAATTTCATTCTAGCTGATAGCAGCTTGCTATTGCCAAAGCAGGAAGTCTTAGAATTTGAGCAGATCTGAATTTAATGCTAACAGCATAACTGATAAACTGTTGAACAGTGGAGACCTAGACTAGACTATTTTAGATCGATCTACTCTAATGGGAATTTACCTTATTTACCCTGCATTCCACATTACATGTGTGGTCAGTGGCACTGACCACACATGCAATGTGGAATGGTAGTGGACTGTGACTTGTGACCAAGACTGAAAATTTCAAGTGAAAACCTGGTGCACAATTGGCTTCTAATACTTCCATCAGAATCTAGACTAGACTAGATCTAGACTAGTATGCCTCTCCTCTGCTGTGGCCTTGTTACATTCTTGTTAACTACGAGGTTTTAGTTTAGGTTTTAGTTAGGGTAAGCAAGCACGCCCAGATCAGATGAACCGCAACGGTGCTGTTAGCGTCCGATGCTTAAAAAACATAAATTTCACGCTTACCACGGCAAGTTATAGATGACTGTCAGGATCAGCTGCAAGGTTATCCGTTTTATGCACAATACGGTTGAGTACACTGGTGGTCTTGTGACTGCTGGAGTTATTTTGATTCTCACTCAGACCACCTTTCTTGTGTGATCGACAACACAGCCCGGTACGCCGTCACATGACTATGTGTAAATATAGCACTGCAGAGGTAACGTTTGACCCATCGATATTTTGCCCGGGGTGAAATCACTCCGCTGAAACAAAGACAAGGACACCTAGATCTTCTCTTATTGTTGAATAACCACTAATTAGAAGTCCTTGATACCGAGATGAGGATCTGGGGAGGAATGATGAGTGAGAAAGAAAGACATGGAAAACTCGGAATGTTCTCTAGTGCAGTCTAACGAACCAACGAGGGCCGGGATTTGTGACCGAAACACTTTCGCATCTACTTCCCAAATGTGTAATTAATGTGTAACCTATTCATTTTCTTGATGAATGGCCAACACACGCATCTACATCAATGTTACCATATCATTTTATGAGGACACGGGTTAGCAAAGATTCAGACTTTTACTTTGGAAGGAGTATCATAGTCTCTAATGACTCGGCTTTATGGCTACACGGTCATAAAAATGCATGAGGAGAATCGACAGGCATGATGCATACCACGGACAGGGGCTTAGCGTTTTCGTTTGGGGGGAGGGGGGTCGGGAACATGCACATTACATCTAGCAACTGGCTGAAACGACCAATGCAAAACGACCAATTACAGCGCTACGCAACGTCTCTAACAATTACTGTCATTTCACGTTATGCCTAGTACAGTGAAAGTGCCAATGTAGAGAATCTCATACTCTTTGGTAATCATTGAACAGCGATGACAACAGTGAAACATATTAGGGCGAGACTCTGTTGATTGAAAAAAGAAGAAGAAGAATGACGGAATGTATTAAGATCTACTTCCTCTTGCGTATCTAAAAGAAGCAGTAAGAAGGTTGGCAGTTTTGCCTACAACAATTTCCTGAACTGGAGTCTAGAGCTATAATGATCATTGGGCGATGTTGGGCCGGAAGGGGGGGGGGGGCCNGGGGGGGGGACCAAAAAAAAAATGACGAGGCGTTAGGCAATAGTGGTGGAATGCTCGGATTGTTTCTTAACTTTCTCCTTTTAATTATAATATTTCACATACTATCAAGTCAATCGTCTTTGCTCTTCTTTACCATAACAGCCTTTAAATTCAGTTACTGGATTATTCCTACTTGTATTCATGATATAAAATCGGCCCTAGGGGCTAATATTTTGTGGGTACTGTTTGGTCGAGAGGAAGAGGACAGTAAAGATGATAAATCTTACTTGAAAATGGTATGCTCGCCCATCCTGACGTGTACCTTGGTAGTTTTGAGGCCAGTTTTTCGCCTCTCTCTCTCCCTCCTCCCCTAACATCCACCAAAATACAAACAAGTTATTATTCTTTTCATCCTTAATTATAATTTTATTTCTCATTTCGTTTCATTCTATTGTTTGTTAACATTCAGTTAACGTTTTATAATCGATAAGACCATCGTTATTGATTTCCCTCCATCATCGTAATGTCGCCCTCTTTAATCTCTCTTTCTCTCTCTCTTCTCTCTCTCTCTCTCCCTCTCTCTCTCTCTCTCTCTCTCTCTCTCTCTCGCCCCCCCCCTCCTCCCACACGATGTATGTGTTAGTTATATGCTATTATGTGTGTCTAATTACATCTTCGTTGTCATTTCCTCCTTTGTCTGTTCTATTTTGTATAGAAATAATGCAACATGACCTAAATGTGATGTTTACTATCGTGGCAGCTGCAGGTGTCGCTGCAGGAGGTGACAAATGGAGGCATTTGTGTTTGTGGCGGCACCTGACAGAAACTAGTTTGTCCCTAATCTCATAAGATTTCAGAGTTCAGAGATATACTTATCAACAGTTCAAAGAGCATTCGGACTGTGTGAGTGAGTTGTGGACATCCTGAAGATACGACTGTGGTACGTCTAAATTCTTCAACAGTCACCAAGTGAGACAAGTAACAGACAGCCTTGAGTGGGCCTAGCTACATAAAATGCCCTAATGATGCTATAGAAAGGGGGCCAAGGCTTGCGATGAAACTGAATGTAATGTTATTCTTTCTGACATCAGATCTATAAGGGGAAACATGGATGCAGAAAAAAATGGTCAGATTTTGTTGGGTTTTTTTCCCTCATACGTTAATAGAATTAACGTTAAGTTGTGATTTATAATAGAAGTCTCGAGTCTGAGATACTGCTCATTAGATGCGAAAATGTTGTTTTATGTGTGTTCCTGCACAAGCAATCATTCACTCTGTGTGTGTGTGTGTGTGTGTGTGTGTGTGTGTGTGTGTGTGTTGAGTGTGTGTGTGTGTGTGTGTGNTGTGTGTGTGTGTGTGTGTATGTGTGTGTGAAATGCTCTATATCTTTATCGAATATGAATGGAATTGTCTTAAATGTCACAGAATGTCGGTCTTATATACGGCTATTACTTCATAAAAGGATTTAGTCTAACTGGATCTTCTTTCTTTTTTGGCCGTGTTTTCCACAAATCTAAAAATCCTTTCACATAATACTAAAAGCATATTAAGGAAAATCGGAATGTGCACGTTTAAAGCAGGAGATTAGGACAGAAATTTTCACCTTCTAGAAATAGCAATAAGCTGACGTCATTTTGTACAGTGAAACGAATCTAGGCTATCATGTCAACGAACTCGAAAACGTAACCCTGTAGTGAGAGAAACTAAATTGATTTTGGGGAAGTTAACTGAAGCCGACTTGAAAGCTGAGCTTTGATAATTCTTAGAAGATATCCTGAAATCAATGAGGCCGTAAACCACGAAATTCTGTTTAGCAATTTAATGAGGCATATTGTGAACTAATGAGAGAGTGAGCAGATGATCATTCGGAGACGGTTGTATCGCACAGCTTTAAACCATCTGTGGCTTGTTATCTTGTATAAGATACAACATCATTGCAGATCAGGCACTTGCATAACTGCTCACGTTACACTTTCGTCGTCACATAGTAAACCATTAATATGATAAATTACAAAGTCGCTGCCATCCAGTGACTGGAGTATCAGTGATACTTGTTTACTTGTTTTATTTCTCTCTCTCTCACTCTCTGTCTGTCACTCTCATCTATGTGTCTCTGTCTGTCTGTCTGTCTGTCTGTCTGTCTGTCTGTATGCCCTCATATATTTATGTGCATAAAGCCTACATCATATCTATTACCAGTTACAGTCATTTGGATAAACCACACACACAAACACACACACACACACACACACACACACACAAAAGGCAAAAGGCATTATCATATCTCTCTCCCATGTCTTCCCTTCTCCACTCTCTGACTATTGCTATCTATTACTCGTCTCTCATCACCCGTGAAAAAACTCTATTTTAGGCATAGAGATGAAAGAGACAGGGGTTCACGTATCTTAGGTCCCTGATCCGTCTACTCAGATCATCAGTGCGAAGGGCAGCAGCAGCAGCAGCAGAAAGTTCAGGCAATGGATATATGACATGTAAACCACTGCTTCATTCTGACGCGATAATAAATAATATACTGTAGTCTAGACTAGGCCTTGTACAAAATTCATTCAAGTGTATCACATTTATATGTAAGTTATGCATGTTCTCTACCCTACCCCCCCTTGAGATTCTAAGTTTACCTGTTTCTTATCTAACCTGAAGCCTGTATCCTAGTAAGAGCGAGCCCAAGCCGAACCATGGGACACATTCTGAGAATAAAGTGCAGTTTAGTGATAAACAACAGAGACAGGGAAATACAAACGTAGTATACTGCATGCCTAGCGCTATGCTTACAAGTCGGTCCGTATTAGGAATAAACATTCATTTACAGTAGGCCTATTTCGTCCGTAATGATGTATGAAGTATATAATATATATTTTTTTTATTTTACATAATAAAGTCTGCAGAGAAACGGTATCTTTATACAGGCATTTTACAAACGCAACGATCCAGTTCCTCCACCCCCCTCAAAAAAAAAAAAAAATTATTAAGTCCGGAGGTTTTTGTGTTCTACGCCTGTATGAATTCCTGTCATCAGAATCATCCCAAATTGATTCACAAACAAACAAATATTTTTCATATGTATGACCTCATTTATGGTCTTCGCCCCATGCGATGAAGCCAAAATACCAATAACCGCATCTTAAATTGTGGAACACGATCATGTGATGCACTTAGTTGTGCACCCATGTTTTTCGTCCGCTTTTGGGTTGGCCTTTGGATAGTCCATTGGTTGTGATCTGATTTAGAACTGGGACAACTTTATCCCCGCCCCACTGTTTAATTATCCACTGGTTTTAACATAGCAGCCACGACAACGCACGGTCAGTGCTTTGTTGGACAGAAGTGTTGGACCTGTTCGATGTGGGGCAATTTCGTAGGGGTGGAAGTAGAGGCTGAGAGGGAAGATACTGATGGAAGACGCCAGGCCAGATCTAAAGTTTACTATAATAGTATATAACACACTGAGCAAACAAGCTAAACAGGTTAAACAGAAACTTCTCTTGACATGAACTTGGGCGCATAATGGGTTCGCCAGCCTCGAATCAGTGACTTTCATACTATAAATAACTGAGGTGACCTGAAGCTTTTGGGCGGAGGGAGGGGAGGGAAAAGGGATTTTTTTTTGGGGGAAAGGGGGGGGAAAGGGGGGGTAAGAGGGCAACCAAATTCATAATAAACACTTTTTCCCCCCTCCTTAGGTAGGTGGGATGGGTGGCATAACGCTTAATATGCGTCTCGTCCCCTATCTCAATGTTTGGTCATACTGTATTGCCTAATTCGATTGGTTTATTTTGGACGTGTACCAGTTACAACTGCTGCACACCAAAGCGACACAACGCACTGCAAATCGCACCGCATGTGAACACTGCAGTATGTAGAACAACATGCAGTGTTTGCGCACTGTACTGCTTGCACTCTGCATACGCTGCACCGTCTCGCACGACATCTCATCTTTCGAGCCAGAAAGGGGTCGGATGAGAGAGTGATTCTGATTTACTATCCTTCTCTATTTTACGGCACAATAAGGTCCCTCTAAAACCCGTGGGCTAATTGGGTTTTCCCTTTTTTTTTTCTTGTACGCTCTGATGGCAATATCCTAGGACTCATCTGTCTAATTGTGTTGATACCCTTAACAAGAAACCTAGCACTCGATGGAAAGTCCCGTGATACTGCGGGTAAGGATGATGATGTGCATATTTTTATACTGTACATAGCAAAAGACGAAAGTTACACCCTTCGATCTTTTCTGTCCATGTTTGATTATATGACCAGATTTGGGAGTAGGTCTAGTATGTAAATGTGGGATTGTGTACCATATAAATAAATCCAACCCCAAATATTGTGCGTAATTTATTGTTTTTCATAAACGACAGGCGTGGCTCGCATCTCAGCATTTTTCACCGCAGTCTGAAGTTGGCAGTTAACACAATCCCTGAATGAATCTGCAGCAAGATTTTCAGAGGTAAATAATTATTATTCACTTGAACGCAACACAGCGGATCATTAAAATGCTGGTAGGCCTAGTAGTGGTATATAAGCCCAGCAGATTTACCGCGCTCTGTCATCACCCCATCGATCTTTGACCACTGCTCACTCATCCACTGATGGGAAGAACTTCTGTGGTGAGGTGTGAGTTGGCTACTATTGTGGACTAGCCGCATTGTTATCAGGCGAGTAGTGACATTAAATAAATATCGTGTCTCTCTTTCCGGTGACCTGAATTTATTCGATTAAACAGCTGAATCCATTCATAACAGACTCTGCTATAACAGGATCTTGGCTGAAACAGGCACTGTGTCAGTGTACTATGAATCCATAGTAAAATATTCCTGTTAAAACAGTGGACCACGGGAAACAAACTCTGTTGAATCAGTCAGTAAGAGGCGAATACTATATAATAATTTTTAATATTGCATGCCTTCCCATTGTCACTTGTTGCCTATTTTGGATCGGTACATACAGACGCTGTAGTTTTATGATAGTCTTATATTTCGATGCTGTTACTGCAAACTGATGCTGTTGCAATCCTATTCTTGAATATTTTAGAAAGGCTGCAGTACAGAATCATATGCAAGTTCGCTTTTGGCTTATGTGACTGATAGTCATTAAACTTATTACTATAACCGTTATGCCACCTTTATTTATTCCTTTTCCTTAATTACGGTTGGAATGATAACTATAACTCACTCATACTGGCCAAAAAAAAACAACATTTACGTGTCATAGCAGCCAAGTTTGCATCATTCGGCCCTTTTCTCTCCAGCCCCACATTTCTTAGCCTTTGTCACTATTACCAAACGTTCCTTCTTCTTGTTTCCTTCTCACCCCGCCGCCCCCCATCCACTCCATCACGCTTAAAACAACAACAACAACAACAACAACAACAACAACAACAACAACAACAACAGCAGCAGCAGCAGCAGCAGCAGCAGCAACAACAACAACAGCAGCAACAACAACAACAACAACAACAACAAAATCCGATCATTGCAAATTTCAGTGGACCTAATTCTCAATCTGACTGTTGTCTAGATCTAGAGCTACAGCCCAACCAAACTCATTATGGATGTCTCAGTATAGAGCCCTGCTCTCATTTGGAATGTTTTCGAATGCAAATGTTCATGCAGTGGCATCGCGTCATTGAAGCCAATGGTGGAGCCAAGGGACCCACCACGCCCCCGCCCGTCTCTCTCGCCTGACCTCTCTCTTCCGACTACAATAAACACATGAATTAACAATAATATGAAAAAAAAACCAACAACAAAACGTTTGTTGTAGCCTTAAAAACAAACCGTAACAAATTAAAAGATCTTTATAGAATGTCTGTACTCCCCAACCTTAGTAGTCATGCACGGATCGCCCGACTCCTAAAGCACTCCCTCCTCCTCCTCCTCCCCCCCCCCCCCCCCCCCCCCCCCCCCCCCCCCCCCCCCCCCCCCCCCCCCCCCNATAATATGAAAAAAAAACAACAACAACAAAACGTTTGTTGTAGCCTTAATAACAAACCGTAACTAATTAAAAAGATCGTTATAAAATGTCTGTACTCCCCAACCTTAGTAGTCATGCACGGATCGTCCGACTCCCAAAGCACTCCCTCCTCCTTCTCTCCCCCCACCCCCNAAAAAAAAATGACAGAATAATGAGCGGAGGCGCAAAACTGAAAACGATAGCGAGGGTTTGTTGCCTTCTCGAAGAGACCAAATATACTTCGTTGGCACTGACGGATACACACACAAAAAAATGTTTTGTTTGTGAGCGTAGATCTAAAGGCAGGGGGTGTACGCATAGGCTTTATATCACTACACTTCCGGCAATGCGAATTTGAAATTTCACCATCTCTTTAGTGACACATCCAACGTCAAATAAGAATTGTGAACAAAAAAAAAAACAAAACCTTGTAGGAATATGCGTTTGATAGTTCATACACAGACGATATCACAGCATTTTTGTTTTGTTTTTTTTTTCATTTTATAATCGAATGAACGAGATGTGATGACAAAATTTGTAACCGCTAAAATTTGTATGGCGTAGTAAGACAGTTGTGTTATGTTGTGCAACACATGCACATTTTCCTGTGCAATTTCTAAAGCCAAACGATGATCCATATTTCCTTGAATGAAGCTTATACTTATTGTGCGATTTAATCGAACGTGTAATCGACTGATTTTCTGTCAGTAAACAGCCCAAACGGAGCCAGTTTTTTTTGTTTTCTCCAAATAACATACGTAGAACTGGGTGAGTCCCATCATAATATTAAGTAACATGCTGATTTGGCGTTCATAGCGCCCTTTTCATTAAGGCGACTCAAAGCCCTAGATATGCCTGTGAATGGCCAACAACTTTGGCACCTTCTATCCAAAGGGTCATGCGATGTCTTTGTTCTAATATTCATGCATCGTCTTTGATCATCGTACGAAAAGTAACTGCGGTAGGCTATTAGTCAAAAATTGACTATCCAGGTGAGTTTGTGGCCTACAGAATCATCATCCGATAGAAGAAAACTAACGATTATGTGCAACAGACCAGACTTGAAGCGGAGGAAAAAAAATATCGTAGTACAGATTTTAATACTGGATGACTACCGGGTACTTAAGTAGTAGTAGTAGGCTACAAATCTTAATTTCCTTCCTGGTGAAGGCGTCCAGGAACTGGTTGTTCATGATTATGTTAATCGTTGTTGCTAAACCGGCTACTACGGTAGAGTTTGTCAGTAGCATGGCCGTATTATGGGATGAAAGGGGGACCCCGCACCTCTCCCGTGCCCAGAGCCCGCAGACCCTGTATTATCCGCCTCTGATTTAGGCTTCTTGAGTCTTAATGCCTCATCGGCAGTGGTTCTGCGGACAAGTAAATGGCAGAATAAAAACTTCTACGGCATAAACAAAAAAATGAAACTGCCTACTCAAGAACCGAAAGGATCACACAACAGACCCATAGGCTACTGCTTGGCCCATTATTTTGTAGCTTAGCTACTTATTTTATAAAAGCAGTTACATGTACTCAAGTGGCGAGAACAAACCCTGTCTTAGTGTGTTTGCACTGACGAGGTGAATTCTGGGTAAATAAGGTCATACGAAAGAAAAGTCACAGGGATAAAAAATCACATGCAAAAAAGTCATATGATAGATATTAACTGTGCGGGTTAAAAATACACACTTTTATTCACATAGACACAAGCCATGTTTAAGTGTCATACCATAAATCTCGTTAGCAAAAAAACCCAAACCCCTTCAAGTGAACTCTATGCAAAAATGATTTCAGTGAGATCGATTACTTTTCTAAAGCTTCAGTTAGTAAATATTACCAAAAAAAAAAATGATTGAATGATCATTGCACAACATTTTGAAGTAATCATTTCCCACAGTTCATTATTCTTTAATTTAAAAAAGTAGTCTGGAAAAGAAAGCCAATTCCTGGGGAAAGTAATGTCAATCTAAGTGTCATTTCCTAAGACAGAGTAGCTTCTGCCTATGTCGCTTAAATCTCATTTTTTTACAATAAGGTCATTATTTAAGTTTCACACACACACACACACACACACACACACACACACACACACACACACACACACACACACACACATACACACACACACACACACACACATCAATTTACAAAAGTTATAATTTACGTATAAACTTAACATATTTAAGGATGGCAACTAGACTATTATATACAGATAATGATCTTTATTGCATACAGAAAAACACTAGAACTGTAGAAGTGACTGTGACTTTTTCCTCCTGTGTCTGTTTATCTATGAGACTTCTGTTCCATGTGGTTTTGTGTCTCAGGAAAAAGTCGCATGTCCTTCCTATTTTTGTGTTTTGTGAAATTTTATTCCCCCGAGCATTGACATCAGTGATTTCATGGATGATCTGAAATTAGGTGCAATATCGTAGTATATGCATAAAAAAACCCTTTTTTTCATAATTGACAGAAAAAAAGAATAGTCCTTTTCCCATTTCTGGACTGAACTTCCGGATTGAACTAACATGCATATTATCCTACTGGCCCGCAAGAGCTACTGATCATGGTTTGAAGAATAAACAGGACTGAAACACATGTTCACTGCAAATATAGGTCTCGATTTGTGTAGAAAATGTTATTGTTGACATCGTAAGCTTATTGTTCCTGCCTGCCCTTCCATACTAAGAAAAAACAAAAACGGTTTGTTCCTCTGTTTGTTATAAAAGAGATCTAGATCTACATAGACTAGAATAGCTACGATTAGTACAACTATCGGAGTTGCAATGAGCTGAGCTGCCGTGGTTAGGCCACAGCAAAACTATGCCCGGAATAAAGGCATCCCGCGCTCTCGTTTCCCTTTATCCTTCTATCCCTCTTCTTGCACGCGAACTGCCAGGTCGCTTTGTTCATCAATATGCCTACAGTTTTCGTGGGCCCCTGTCTGCCATTCATTTCATAGAAATCCGCCACTACCCTACAAAGTGATGAATCGAAGTAGGTGAAGTGACCTACAATACAGTATTATCAAGGTAGGTTTTTTCACCTTACGACCCTCGCCAGTTGACTCGACGAAGCAAGGCGAGGCGTTCGGGTCCGTCCAACGTAATGGGCCATATCAAAATAAAACCCAGCAGTATTATTTAACGTTGTTGTCTGGTAGCAATTGGTCGGTGATATGCAGCCGAAATGTTAGATCTAAATGAGAAACTAAACATAACTAAGCATGTGGGCCACTCTATTTCAACTAATTCATGCATGTACACTGCAATATAAGCAAGGTGACCTAATTCCGCAAAATAATGTCATGTGACCCTACACGTGGCCTAGACTTGCGGAAAAATTACCCATATTGCAACACGACAATGATGAATATTTTTGCTCAAAATGGCGGAGGTGTAATTGTAAGTTAATCAAAATTTCGTTCTAATATATGTGCAATTCTTAATCACTAGTAGTTGCGACTCTCAGATATTATAGAAGTACCATAGAACTGTCGATATGCAGAGCCAAGTCGCTGAAGGCAGCCCTTGTGCAAAGTTATTGATCGTCAAATGCAGCTACTATAACAGTATTCGCCGTATCCAATGTTATTGTCGTATCCCAGGCCGAGGGCCAAATAGTGGAATATGTTTCCTTGTTAATTTGTTCATTCGATGAGACGTGGAGCTTGCAGTTGCAGCAGCGATTTTCGTTGTAAAAATGCTTATGAATTACTCGAAACAGGAGAGGAAAAAAGATCTTACGCAACATTTCATTTATCACTCAGTCAAGATCTCTCTAGACAGCAGCCTCACGTGCGAGCATTACCATAGCGTCAAAAAGAGATACACATGCTTTAGCGCGGCCCCCACTAATGTTCAGTCTGCGTTTACAATAGGAAAGATGTTGTTGCAGTGCCTTTAAAAAATCATATGTGAAACTGATGTGTTCAAGATTTAATGAGAATTTTATATCATTTTATGCAGACATGCTTTTACATACAGAAGATACCTATACAAAGAAAGATAGACATACTGTCTTATAGGTGAGCATAAGTTATTAGCAGGTCTTACTTCAGTTGTTTAGTCCAGACTGTGGCTGGTGCTAACACAGATATCATGTGTGTGCATAGTTTAGTTAGACTTATTACACCTGTGCAGACTGATGTGTGCTGTAACACTAATATGGCACTGGCAGGTTTACTTTACCTGTGATTGTAATGGTTGCAATTTTTATAGAAGAGAGATTCATATGTAGACCCTGCCCCTCCCCAGTCCTCCTTTCCAGCCACACAGATACACAAAGTAGTCACTACCATACACACCACTCACCCCCAAGTCAGTTACATTACCAGTACTGGTTCAAAACTAGGCCTCACTCATAGGCCAATGGCCATGACCTCTCCTTATGGATTACTTCATCTTCATCCCCTGTGCTTGTAGGTCTGTTTGGATACAGTTGAGTGAGAGGTGGGTTGCAGAAGGTATGCTTTGAAGAGATGATATTTCACATTTCAGGTTTAACATTGAAGCTATCTCTACATTATATTTATGCCTGCTCTTCTCTAATGCACTATGGATGCCTTCACACCACTCTGTACACTTTCCAGAAAACTATCTTTTGGATACATCAACATGAAATAGTTATCAAGAGGCCACACTGAGACCGTGGACATGCTGATGATTATAAGTAAATTAGTCACTTAAAGTGAAACTTGCCCAATATTCAGTTCAGCAATTGTGTTTGTATAAAGTTGAAAAAGTCCTGTGTATTGTGAGCAGTATGGTGTTTGTGTCATAACTGACTGAAGAACTTGTAGAACTTGTAGGTGTGCTTACTAGTGTGTGTTTTCAGTTCAGGCTGATCCAAATTTGTGAATTCAGTAAGGTAAGACGATAAATAATCTGTTAATTTTTCTTTTCACTAGGTTTGACAGTTAGAAGTACCTGTATTCCTTTTTGTGTAATTTAATAAGAACTCATTCAGTGCAAGTCTCACTGACAGTGTAGTCTTAAAATTTTAAGGAAAGGTGTAACTTTGAAATCTCACAAAGCCATTTGAGCTATCATTCGATTGGATTTGTTAGTATTGGTGCCAGTGTATCAAGTCATGCTGTTTTGTAAACTATCTGTATTGAGCTATCTGTGGAATCCAAATTGCAATGTTTGTGTGCGAATTATTCAAGCCACAACTTCTTTCCGGTGGACATTACTTCAGTTGTGAAAACTAGCTGAAAGGATCTGAAAACATGACTTCTCTATATATAAAAGGCCTTGACTCAGCACTTCAAACCTTACTCCTTCTGGGACTGTTAGTAGTATTAGATCATATTGCCAGTTTATTATTGAAATCTTCAGCATGGACAACAGTGAATCTATAGAGCATATCACTGATTTAAACTTTATTTGCTATTATAAAATTAAGAAATTAGAAATTAAAGCCTCAGTAAAATAGGGTTCCAGTAAATACTTGAATGACATTCTTAAGCAGATATTGTCAGGTTCAGGCATGTTCAAAGCAAGACAGACTTGGGCATACTTTACAGTTGTATACGGGACAACATTATCGATGAATTTGATTTTTATTCTGAACCAGCAAATTTTCAAAGATATGCACACATTTATCATTGGTATGTGGGTTTGTTTGGGTTTTCCGCGAATTTCTTATTATCTGGAGTATTTTTATTTGTCAGCTTTTTGTTTTTATTTCCATCTAGTCTGTATATTTTGATAGGACAAACAGCTTTGGTGTTCTCTCCATGTATATCTCTTTTAAATAGCATTTCAATGTAATTGTAGGAATAGGGGTTCATGGTACACTGGGAGTGGACAATCATTACACATTTTCCTTTTCTTTTAATGTGTCTACAGAATGTCTTCAGTATTCTCATTCCAGAATGTCTTGTCTCTCATATCTGGTCTGCCCTAAACCAGTCATCCTTCACTTGAGTCTCATTTGCCCCTGATATTTCAATGATTGACAACATGTTTTGTGTGAAATGGTAGGAAGTCATCAAACTGCACAGAAGACAAATTTAACTTTGCTCAAGTTTATTCACCGATTATGCAGCATAATGGTTTGTTGCAGTAGTCAAACTCTGACAATCTTCTTAAAGTGAGGTGTGGCAACCCAACCTTTTCTTTGCAGAGTGACCAAGTCATATGACACCCTCATGGCTCGAACTAAGAAGCAAACCTTAGAGAATGCCTCTGAGCGGAAGCGGCAGATTCAGGAGGAAATCCTGAGAGAAACACTAGCTGCAAAGCAGAGGAAGGAAAACCTCTTGAGTTCCCAAACTCTTGCCCACACCAGGGGGAATAACCCACCTCTAGTCACAGGTGGTGCTGCTGCTTCCTTGTCACAAAATGGGCTTGCAGCTTCTGGAGCATCTGAAGGCAACATGGGAGCTGCTTCGCATGTGATAAAAACAGATAGCATGAAAGGTTTTTCTTTTTTTGTGTGTTAGTTTTGTTCAAAAACAACTATACGTGTTTCCCTCCTACCCCCTTTTATAGATTAGATGTGGTGTTTGCAGTGACCTCCTTGTCTTTTCCCTGCTTTATTTTTAGGGTTTGAACCCATTGCTTGGCACTACCTGCTTGTTTCTGCTTCTAGCACATGTCTTCTTTGTTCAGCTGATTATTGTTTTGTTGCTTTCATTCTTTCACTCTATAGTGCATGCCAAATTTTGCTTGCTGTTGCTGTCACACTGCTGGCAGACCTGAATAAATGTGTATATCATCTCTCTCAGTTTTGCTGAAAACGTATATTTGTATAATAACATGTCAGTGGATCTGATTGGTTTACCCTCTAGTTTCAGAAACAGTGACATTATCAGTCCAACACTGTTTTCTCCAAATTATTTGTGTTTGCTTTAAATTTGAGGGTGGATTTGAAATGTTTAGAGGGACTTTAGGTTTTCATAAGTAAAACAGACTTTGAGGTGTATGAAAGAAGGGGAGATTAGATTGATGTGTCTTTAATGTATATTTGGGGAAGGGGGGGGNGGGGGGGGGGGGGGGGGATTTTGAAATTTAAGAGGCCAGAAACATAGTTATGCGGTCTAGAGAAATACTGCCTATAATCATGAGGATGCAAATATTGTTTACATTTACATCCCTGTCCAGTGGCCAATAGCAGGTTACATGTCACCATCTGATGATGCAATGGAGGATTCCATTTTGTAGTCTTATAGGGATAACCTAACAGTAGATTGCTTGTAACATCATTAACTGTGAAAACAGTGGTTGGGGGAAGGTCTGTGATATTCAGCAGATGCCATTCTGTTCCTTCGAAACATGTGCCATTCTTAAACTTGTGTGTTAGATGTGCGCCAATAGTTCTCTGATACAGACTTCTTTCCTTTACCATGTTTTTCTGGAGCAAGTAGTTTTCAAAGTAGTTAGAACTTTACGATGATTGTTGTCTTGCTAGTTGCATCGGTTCCCATATCATTCCATTCCTCCTACTTCTGTCTATTATTTTCTAATCTTTGCTCCAAATTCCAGGTGTTATATTACTTAGTTCATAGAAGTTGGTGGGATGGCACAGCATGTACTAGTAAAACTAAATAGAATAATTTTATGTTAACTTAAAATATTGAGCTCCTAGAATTAGCATTGTATTGTAAGTTTATCAGTTCACTGTGACATGTCTGGAGAAAGGCAGGTGATAAATCCAAGTGAGTGAGTCATGTGTTTGAAAATTAGTAAGAGGGCTTGAGTCATCATTTGCGCCCAACAGTTTTCATATCATTCAAGTGTATTTTTATGTTAAGTATTGGCATGTGCCAGTAATCTGAACTGAAGCCGAAACCATATTGCTATGCTTTCCTGAAGACTTCTGAAAATATGACTGACTTGAATCAGAGAGAGATTAGCATTATCCTTCCACACAACTGTGCCTCCTTTGATTGTTTTCTTTTTTTTTTTGCAAACCAACTATAACTAACATTGACAATGCTGCACAGAGTCCGTTACTGTTCATAATTTCATAGGGAATCTCAGTGTAATTGCTCAAACTAGGAATTTCAAAGTAAGCTTCATGGAGTTTCACCATAGAAAAAAGAGCTGGAATAATTAGTACTAACACAGGAGCCCACGAAATGTCCTATATTAAAATCATGTGCTGCAGCTCATTTCTGTAAAGACACTTATGACAATAAAATATTTCATCTATGAAAGCTGTCAGTCTCGTGAGATCTGTTCTAGCAACCTCATGATGAGAAACAAAAATAGATCTCTGAGGTCTCTTTTTATGCTGTGCATACTAAATCTCGTTGTAACATGTTAGCTCCCAGCTTAGTTACAGAAGTTTTGCAAATTGTTAAACTCACGGAGTAGAGGAAAAATTATTGTAGTCTTCCTAATGAAAACTTATTCTTGTACACTTTGGCGCATGAACCAGTGTTTCTTAATCCAGTTTATAGATATCGGCATTTTGCTGGCTGTTTTCACATTTTGCTGGTGCTAATTTCCTTTGTTGATTTACAATAATTAAGATGTGTTGACAAGTCAGGAATACATTTCTTCATAACAGCTTACTACACATACTATCCTTAGCATTTTTAGATTATTCTCTAGGCTTACTCATTTTATCGCAGAGTCTTCTCTAAAGAGTTAGCTTTTATGTCATTTGCAACTAGATTTGCAGTTTACTTGCCTTCAAGAACCCTGAAGAATCAATGTACATCGTTTCACGGAGTGAAGATTGTGATGCACCATTACATGATCTTGAATGTTGCTCTCAGTTCATCTGCAGTTGGTTGAGTAGATGCATGTTGCACTGACAGATGACAATAGTAAAGCTGACTAACTAAACAATCAGCTTTTTTTTTTGTTTGTGGCATGACATTGTTTACCAGTTCATCCTGGCATAGTGTTGAGCAAAGAAATTTTGTTCCATTACACCTACTAACTGAACGCTCACTTAATTCTTAATAGAATAGCTTGAGAAATGCTTGGGAATAAATGTGTATTGTAGCATATTGGGTGACAGGATAATAAATTTATAATGTGCTGTGAATTATTGTGGGTCGGGGGNGGGGGGGGTTCGAATTTTTCTATTGCCGAGCCAGATTCTTAGATCTGTTTCTCCAGTCTAGTGCTGTAAGGGAAATTGAGCCATAATAAGCTTTTATTGGTGCTGATTTAACCTAGTTGAGATTTTCTCTTTCCTGAAAACTAAATGTAACAACACATTGTTTAGTTTTTCAATATTATTTTGTCTGATTGATTTAGTCTAGACTCAGAAAACCTCAATGCGTGTTGTTTTTGTGTCAAATTATATTTAATCTTTAGATGGTTCAAGTGGTCGGTTTATCTGTGTCACCGTTCCATTAAATCTATATATAATTATGTAGAGAAAGCAAGCTGTTCTCATCATGATATGCCACATTTCCAGAAAAAAATGTTTCAGACAGAAACCATTCATTAGCTCTTTCAATTACCACTGGAAATCAGTGAATTGAAATTGATGTTTGAAGTGAATCATGTAAAGTAATATTGCATTTATTACTAATTAATCTAATTTATGAGATTTGAAACAATCAAAAATTCACATTTGTATCAAATCAATGACTGATCCTCAGTGCTAACAGATCATTTTTGGTAATAATTTGCTCTCAGGTGGGAGTATCTTACAATTTATACTGGAAAATGCATTCACTGAAGAGATGCGCCTAGGGTTTTCTTTAGGTGTTTTTGACTTTAAGTATGGGCATCATGTGGTTAATGCATCTGAGCATAGGCTTGAATTTCTAGTCAATAACTTTGGTTCAATTATCATTTCAGGCTTCATTGGTAATGACATAAACAGTGCTGGGGGATCCACTGGTTCTCTCTCCAATGCCACATCTGCCATGAATCAAGGTGATTTGCCAAAGGCAGTGATCCGTATACCGGATATATGCCGTAGTCCCTCCCAATCTGTAGAAGAGGAACCTGTTGGAAAGGGTTCCCGTGAATCCAGTCCACGAGGTCAAGGATCACGTGGAAGATCTTGCACTGCCACATCAGGTGGTCATAGTTTGGAGTGCCAGGATTATGTAGTGCGGCAGAGACAAGAGAATCAAAAGCAGACTGGAAAGAACTCAGCAACCAATGTTGCGGCATCACTAAAAACATTAAAGGCAGCTTCTGAGAAAGTGAGAGAAGAGAAGAGGATAAAATCTCGACATAGATCATCATCGCCATCCCCAAACAAGGTAGGCTCAAAGACTCAGACCTCCAGCCCTGGAAGGCGGTCCCCAAGACAGCATTCTCCATTATCATCCAGAGATTCTCATTCTGGTGGTAGCAGTCACAAATCTAGATCTAAAAAGCCTCAGTCTGTGAGTGCTGAAAAGCCTAAAGTGAATATTTTCACAGATAACCTGGGAATAGATTTGGGAAAGAGAATCCGTTCGCCACGAAGATTAAGTGAAGACATGATAGCACTCCCTATATTCTCTGTTCGTAGATGGAGCAGCTCCCCTAAAGACAGCCCTCCCGTTACGATGAGTGGTGGTGGTAGGTCTGCAGAGGATAACCCTGTCTTTGATGGGATGGAGTCGCTCGCAGCACATGGAAATCCTAACACCGAGTCTTTCAAATACCCTGGCACCAGTCCCAGTCCAAGTAAGAGGTCAATCTCATCTGGGTCACCCCAGAAAACCCCATCATCAAGCAGCAAAAACTCTACCTTCTCTGGCTCACCCCAGAAAACTCCACCATCCACTGGCAGCAAAAGCAGTGAAGATTCCATCCCTCCACGTAGACATCGTGGTGTGAAATCCAGAGAAAGCTCACCTTCTGCAGGTCATGCTAAATCCGAACTTCAACCAGAATTAGAAAACTCAAATGAGGAGTTATTGTCAAAGTCATATCCGCTGAGGAACTCAAAAATGGTGCCACGGGAGCTTCAGTTTAGTGAGGAAGCAAAATCCCTGCGAAAGTCGAGCAGGAATCGTGAAGTTCCAGATGACAACAGAGATATATGTAATGATTCAACTGCTTCCAGTGGTAGCAGTAACAGTGGTAAAGTGGAGAGTCAAAGCAGCCGGCCAGAATCTAGCAGAAAAAGTCTTGTCAGAGCCAAGAAAGAAAAGCTAAAATCTCAGAAGGTTGAGGAGCTCATGTCTTCCATATGTCGGGAACTTATGAGTGATGTAGTCATACCAAAGAGTGATGATAAGGTGATTGATAAGGGAAATGCTACAGATTATATTTACAAAAAAGAAAATCTTATAGAGGATTGTCCATTAGAACAATCAAAATGTGAGAAAGATGATTGTCCCGTGCAGATACCAGAAAGTGAGAAAGAAGAATGTCCAGTGCCAGCATCAAAGAGTGAGGAAGAACACTATTCAGGGCAGTTATCAGAAAATAAGAGAGCAGACTGGGTGGTGAAAGCATCAGAGAGTGAGAAAACAGACTGTCTAAGGTTGACATCAAATAGTGAAACAGTTACAACTGCAGACATTGATGCCATGGAGGCAGGAACTGTTGACATCTGTCATCAGATACTCAGTACACATAAGAAGGATATGAAATCCAATGCAGATCCTTTAATGGGGACTGCAGGCAGAGGAAGTTCCGTGGAAACTGTGGATGAAAAACCACAGTCTTCACTTTTGTGTGCAATGTTGATTGGAGGAACTGAGGTGGCTCACACCTATAGTAAAGAGCGTCAAAAATGCAAACCTCAGCTCATGGAAACATCTGACCATGAGACAGATCACAGTACCTCTTCTTGTGAACAGGCCAGTAAAAAGGCAAATCCTCCAGTAGAAACTAAGCTTAGAAATCCCCGTGGTCAAAGTCCTTCCTCAGCTAGCATTGCACCAAAGGGGAATCCTTCTAAAAATACTCAGGATTCATGTGATAGCAAGGATTCACACAATATCCATCCCACAGTAGGTCCAAATTGTTCTCACAAGAATGAAATTAAGGCTGAGAATGGCCATACTCAAATGCCATATGAGAGGAAGGATTCAGACATTGCTGTACCCACTAAAAGTCAGAGTACATCCCAGAAGAGTGGAGTAAAGGTGAAGGATGGACATGAACTTTCAGATGAAGCCATTGCATGCAGCACAGAAGCACCAGAAGCTGATGCCGGGGAGACTGGGGATATCTTAGGCACTTGTGATAAGAAAAAAGCCGGTCTGGATCTCTCTAGTAAACTGAAAAAGTTAGATGAAAATGTGCTGAAATTGTTGGACATAGATGTTGAAGAAGAGTTTCTTAAGGACTTGGAAGTTGATGAGAACTTTGAGGTGGATGGGGTCCCTCCAGTGCAGTGTGCACATACTGAACTCAAGGAACTGCAGGGCTGTGATCAGGATGGTGAAGCCCGCCTGTATAATCTTATATCTAGTCTTGGTAGTAGACTAAGGGGAACAGACGATGAAATACCAAATTTGACTCCTGTAGATATAGAGCTGGTTGAGAAATTGATTCAGTGTTGTCCTAAAACTGCTCCTAGCATTGTCCCTAAGTTGAAATTTGCATCAAGAATGGAAAAGATCCAGAAGCGTCTGATGGAAGAAGAACGGAAGGAGGCAAATCAGGTGAGGACAAGAAGTGGTACTCAGAGGGTTCAGTCATCTCCTGAAGGCCAAAGCTGCATTCAATCAAGTGCCAAATGCCAGGTCACATCCACAGATAATAAGGTTGATTCTTCCAGTGATAATCTTGCAGAAGAGACTTCCCAAAAACAGATGCAAATTTGTGACTCAGCAAAGATGAATAAGCAAGATGTGAGTGGTAACAGTGAAGAAATGGCAGAAACATCAGCTTGCCCTAGCAGTGTTAATACACCCCTGTCTGTGCTTGAGAATCTCCCTGCCATCATGACTGCCTCTACCTCTAGCTTAAATGATAGTCTTTCTGAACTGGACACGGAAGCAATGACATCAGCTGTGACTGATGTGGTCAATCTAGGTATGGAACATGATTATGGGGAAGTGAATAAGAAAGCAGGTTCTTCACAACTATCATCATGCCTTGATTCTGAGGATGGGCAGGACTCACTGAGCAAGGCATCCTCTAAACGTTCATTCCAAAAATCCAAAACCTGCGATGATTTCAAGGAAGAGGCCCACTCTGCATCCTCCACATTGAGGAGGATCAACAGCAGTCCCCAGATCAACGCAAAACTCCCACCCTCTCCAGCCTCGTCAATGTTCAATACCAGCAAAGAAACACAAGTGAAGTCCAAACTCGGCAGCAAAATACCAGTGCCTGGCACCAGCTACTGCACCAAGTCAGTGAAGAAGACCTGGAGAATTCCAAGAATCATTAAAGAACCCAGGCCATTGTCTGTTCTCTCTGAGCTTGAGGAAACATCCTCTCAGCCTCAGAATGTTTTCACTTGTGCTAATCTTCAGAAGTATCTGAATGTTCCTTCCAATAGAGTAATTGTTCCTCCGGAGAAAAGAGAAGAAATGCACAGGCTAGATGCCAAGGCAAAAGAGGAAGAGGAGAAGAGGGAAACGGCAATGAAAGAACTGGCAGAAAAGGAGAAGAAAAGTGAGGAAGAAATAAATTCAGAGTACTCCAAATGTGAGCCAGATTTTGATGAGGTGGATGGAATGTTGTTCATGTCTTTCTCCAATGAAGTTGAGCTGACAGCACATATAAGAGTCGAAAAAGCCCTTGAGTGGGACAAGGACGATACAATGCTGAGAATTTCAAGGGCAAAAGCATTTGAAGAAGCCAAAGCTCATAATGAAGATATGGGGGATTTTAAATTGAAGCACCTCAGAGGGCAGCATATGAGATGGAAGAAATATCGGCGCCTTTACAGCTCGGAGGTCAAGGCACTGTTGGATGCAAAGGAGAAGGGGGTTCCACTGGAGACACTGACAGCCCCAAAAAAGACAAGTGATGTCACAAAAATCAAGGGGTGGAAGAAGAAACAACAGGCTTTAGCTCAAGGATCAACACCTAGTAGCCCATTGGTAAGTCAAGATCTGATGGTGCAAACTCCCACTGTGAAGCTTGAAGAGAGCAAGGAAATGGAACTTGTTCCAAATTTTGGTAGAAATGAGGATGCACAGTTTGCAGATGAGAACATGATGGAGGGTATGGAAGACAAACCAGATTTGTCTCCTCGCTCTAAAAGGAGGCAAGGATTTAGCCATCAGAAAGCTCACAAGCAGTTGTTTAGAGAACTAAACATGGACTGGGAGGACCGCATGATCCATCGAAAGCTTGGTGGCTGGTCCCTGAAAGGAAACAGACCCAGAGCTTTCTCCAGGGCTGCTCAGAAAAGACAAGAAAAGGAATCCAGGGAAAATGATGCTTTGAATGCTGAGATCAAAGACATTAGTCTAGATACTAGCAACCTAGAGGAACCAGAGAATGAAATAACACCTGAAAAGAAAGGACAGAGTGAACCCAAAAAGAAGAAGGTGATCAAGATCATATATCCCCTGGTAAGTGGCTGTTTACTTCTACATGAAATATCAGCTGTCCATTAAACTTGCAGATTGCACTTGATTTGCAGCTGAATACATTTTTTTTTTGGCTTTCCTGAGGACAGGTTATCTTTTTTGGAGTAACAATATCTGTACATGGATTATAAGCTTCAATTTCAGGCAAAGCAAGTTCATGTGACTTCACTTTACCTTTACCCCAGCAGATCCTTAACAGCCACCTGGGAAGCATAGTAGTGCTGCTGCAATTCCACGGGTGCTGAACAATAGCTTTCAGGCCTTAGCTCATAACCATGTACCCACTTTATACAAAGGGGGGCTCAGGGAAATAGAAATGAAATGCATTCCTATCGGTGAGGATCTTATCTGGCTTTTTGTCATGAGAGATGGCACTCATATTTTATTTACACCTTCCTTGTCGTTTTATATCCATGTGTAATCTTTTTTGTCTCTTGAAATTTGGAAGAGGGACAACGTGTGTTTGGGAAAGACTGAAAATGTTGTTTATTTATTACACTTTAGTCACCTTTGAGTTTGCAGGAAAGTGATTTACTGTCTGAACATTTTTAATGTGTGTTTGTTTCAGACTCTGACCTTGTCTTTGTTCGGTGTGCATTGTCACTATGTGTTCCTGAAGAAGGCCAGAAGGTCGAAAATTTGGAATCTAAAGATCTTGGCTGTGTTTTGTCAGATTTTCTTTTATGGTGGTAAATTAAATTGAATTGTTACTGCATTCCAGCTGACTGAGAAAATGGCTAGGAATGCCTTGAGAACCCTGGAGATGGGAGATATCCGCAGAGGAATAAAGAGGAAGAAGAAAAGGCACAGACATGATTCCAACAGCAATTTGCCTGCCTTAACACCCATACCTGTGCCCATCTGCCAGCCTTCTGGAATAGTTGCTACACCAGAAGCACCTTCCACACCTCTCAGTGCAGCAGCAACAGTAGGCTCATCGCCAGTAACCAACTTATCCACACCTCCTCCACAACAGCAGCTGCAGGACACTATGGCAGTCCCTTCATCAACGTCTGCATCCTCTGCCTCTACCCCTCTGCAGTTAGATCTTCATGATGAACCTGTGATGGAAGGTGTGGATACTGCTGCCGAAAATATGTCTAGTCCCTCCCTAGCTGATACCTCTTCTTCCAGATCATGTAGCAAACCAGGTGAGTTTGTTAGCTGTTGTCTATACGGTTTACTCTTCTTACCTTGATGTATATATATATTTCATGGTATATAGATGGGCTACGTTGGTGTGTTGTAAAAGACGTTGTGCTATCAGAGGTTAGTTTGTGTTTCTGGGCATTCAAAAAAATTATTATGATGTCCAGATGGTAGAGAAGTGGACCAAAGGGGAAATCACTGAGGTAAAAGTCCACAGTGTAAAGTGTGAAGTATACACCTGGACCAGTTTGCTTAAATCATATAATATTGATTATATAGATCATTAGATTCTCTACTTCCTTTGAGAAATTGAAATAAATTCTGGATTTAATTCTGATATATTCCGGAAGTTCATGTTTATGTTGTATACAGATTTTAAATACTACGTAAATTAATAGTGATGGGATTTGGTGGAGTAGGGGAGGTAACTAGAGGTAAAGAAATCCCTGTGATAGTTATGCAGTTTTTGTCCTTGAGGTGTAGTGGTGGACGAAATTAATCTGTCTTGCTGCGAGTCAAAATGATGCGTATAAACTGGGAACTGAAACATCAGGCTAAAAAGATGAATAGGGCCATCAAATCATGTATCAACACAAGAACAGTGATTTTATGGGCATACAGTAATTGTGGATAAATTTGAGTTTTGTGAGTCATATTAGATGATTTATGTAGTTAAAATTGTTCTTCAATCATGATTTTCTTAGCATTATTTTCCATTGCATGGAATGACCCTTACCACTTCAGACAACTATATCTCGGATCAGAATAATACTAGGTCAAAATGTTTTCCACTTAACTGAGGTACCCACATTAAGCTTTTATATCATACAAACAATTTGATTTACCCAAAAGCAACTTAGGCCTCATTTTGACCAGCTGCAAGATATATAGCTCTTTTAAAAAGGTTTATTGATATTTATTAATCCAGCTTGACACCTTTTGCCCATAATAGGGGAATCTCTGAAACGTTACAATGATTTGCAGACTTGATTGTGAATTATTTTGTGTTTGGTTATGATTAAGATTATTGAAATTATTTACCACAGGCTGTCGCTATGGCTGCATCTGTCACCTCTGCTCTGTTAGTGAAGCATCAATCCCCCCTCCCAGTGCGGTTGCCAAACCACCTACCCCAGCCTGTGAGAAAGAATACTGCAGACTAGGCTGTATATGTGATAGCATTGACCCAGAGAAACCCATACCTGACTCATCCCACTGTGGAAAGCCATCCTGCATGTTGCAGTGTGTATGCTCTGACCCTGGAAGTCTTGATGGAAGTGACGACATCCCTTATCTTCCTTCCATGAAAAGGCGTCCAAAGCCAGGGGAACGTTTCTCAAATCTTCCACAGAGGGAGAGGACTCATCGGTCGGCAAAAAACTTGGATGCTATAACCAGGAAAGCTATGATGCTGTATGAAACCAGTGAAATTTATTGTGAGAAGGTGGAGAGAGTAAGGAGAAAGGTAAGACATGTGTTCTGGAGCACTTTCTGTCATTTTTTAATCTTTCAGTTGTCAAACCCCCTATGATATCTGACTGCAGAAAGCCCCATATTGGATGAAAATTTAATTTCTAAAATAAAACATTTGGTAATTTAATAATGTTCCCCCCTTTCCATTAGAAGAGAATGCTAATAGTTTTGGTCAGAATAGAAAATATTGTTGTTTAGACTACAATGCACCTAGATGAGGCAAGTGGACCATATAACACTGCTATGAGAAAAAACAGGGAGGCTGATAAAATCTAACTTTGTTGTGTCTTCATTTCTGTTGGAAAAGCCTCTTTGACTTGAGGATCAAGTGTAAAAGAACCAATAAAGTTGACTCAACTTAATTGAAGCTCTTTAGAAGGATGCAACAAGGCTCAGTGTTCTGTTTTGTGGAAAATGTTGCAAGTAAGTGGGAGTGAGTTATAATGGTTGAGCAATTGGTGAGAGCCTTGAAAAAGTTTTGGTTAAGTAGAGAGTACAGTTGAGCTCAGTGTTCTGTTTTCAGGAAAATATTGCAACTAAGCTAACGTAAGCTGTAGTTGTTGAATAAGTCAGTGAGGAAATAAACTGTGTAAATTGTCTTTTCGCAGCCTGATGCCACTGACACCCCAACATCCACCCCCTTGGTCAGCCCATCACAGACTCCAGTCTCTCATATCAGCATCAAGTGCTCCAGTGACACATTCGACATTGAGCTAGAATCAGAGCCTGCTGTTGTTGATGTAGACAATATTCAGAGTGACACTCTATTTACTGCTGTGAACCTAGCTACCTCAGAGGCCACCACTATTGCAGCTTCACATTTAGTCAAGAGCAGTAGTCTGGCTTCTCAGGTATGTAGTCCCTCAGTTTAATAGCATGCCTAGTGAAGTAAATTGTCAAAATTTTCTCCACATTTTTAGAGGCAACAGTCCTAGATTATGGGCAGAAGAAACACTGAGGCAGATCTAAAAATGGAAAAAGACGGATTTAAAAAGGCTGTAAAATTACTTCTCATATTATATGAAAACTTAACTTTCTAGATAAAATATCCTTTTATGTAAAGGAAAATTGTATTGTTAGATGTTAGTTACTAATGCACCAAAAAAGGCTTCCTGGCTGATGTTGCTGAATAGAAAAGACATTTGTTTAGATTCTTGATGCAGCTGCCAATTATGAGAGTTGAATCCTCTTAATTTTTATATAATGATTTGTGTACAATTATGTATACAGAATATGAACACAGTGCCATTAATCAATCAATTTTTGTCAAATCGTATCCATCATTTTTGTTTGTAATACTGAGCAGAGGAACATAGTATTATATCTATAGGATATGTTTACAAGAACATTATAGTAGTAGGCTAATGACAGACAGTGTGGTCTCGTAGTGTTCAATTTTAATGTTGGATTTAATGAATTTGTTTCACATAGATTACAGGATAATTCTTCATCTCTCTCTTTTTAATTAGTAGCTTGCTGTAGTCAGGTTGAATGGCATTCACTGTACGACCAGTAAATTACTTATTCACCTGTAACATTATTGCATGCTGTAGTTAATTATAAATATAAAAACTAGTAATACGCATATTCTCTAACTGATGTTTTCTTATCTGCAGCACCTTCACTCCAAGACCAAAGTACGTCCTAAGCCATCAAAGCCATTTTTTGTCATAGATGATATTAGACAAACCTTACCAAACATGGAGCCCTCGGCTCATAAGAGGTAAGCATTATTATTAGGCCCGGACTTAAAAAAGTATGTACTATGAAAGATAGAAAAATCAGTATTTACATGGTGGAGGTAAGATTTCAAAGGGTTAACCTTGTTATTGAGACTGATCACTTCTTGCAATACTGCAAAATGTTAAATAGAAGAACAAAACTTGTAAAATAATTTCAAACTTTGCTTTATATCAATGATATACAGTGGACTAAACAATTGACATGTAACCACAAAGGAAAGAAATTTCAAATATCACTTCCTGTCACAGGGTTCTGAATATATTTATTTCTCACAACTGAAGTATGACTTAAAGTCAGACTTCCTAAGGTGAGAACTAAATGAAGTAAAGTGAACATTTGAATGAACGCAAAATCTAAACCTATTTATGTTTTCCTGCTTATGCAAGCTTACAAGATTTACTCTGCTATAAAAGTGGTAGTGAGTAATCTGATAATACTTTTGAAGTGCTGCGCAGATAACACCAATTATTTCAACTTATTTTTTCTTTACAGGAAAAGAAAGAGCCACCCTTTGTCAGATGAAATCTTCTCTTCATCCACCTGTGCCCGAACCCAGCCTTTCAAGCATCAGATCGCTGATCAGACTGTAGGAAGCACATCCACTGGAGAAGAACAAGAAGGGAATGTACAAACAACACAAGGCCCCACTTTGAGAAACCGGACACCTACTGGTAGACCCACAGGTTTTCAAACTATTGACATAGATGATGGGCCAGAACAGATTCTACCCAAAATAACCTCTGTTCAGACTTTGGCTCCAGGTGCTTCAGATATAACACAATGGGATGATATGGAGCAGTCAGGGAAAATTGTCTTCGATGCATCAGAGCGAAAACATTCCGCTAAGTCTAGTGGTTCAACAAATCAGCCACTATCAATATCTTTTCAGGGCAGTCATCATAGTAGCAGTGGCAGCACAGCTAATACAAGGCAGCATCATGGATGGCATACATCCATGGTATGTCTTAAAGCTCGTGCACCTCCATCACCACAATCCCCTGGAGAGGAAGATGTTCAAGAGGAAGATGAGGTAAAACTTCTGGAATTTGCTGCCAACTGCAATTGGGAGGGAGCCAAAAAAGAAATTTTGGCCAGGGTGGCTCAGTGTCTCACCCGCGGCCAGTATCCACAGCCTCGGACTATGAACGTATGTGAGTTTGTTGTGGAGATTTTACCCAAGGCTCATCAGCCAAGCCTTATTCCTCCAGAACTGAGAGCAAAACTTCCTGGTCAGATGTACTCCATTAGGGTACGCATCACACGCAGAGAATCTGTCAGCAAGGCAGAGAGTGATGCAGACATAATTGATCTCAGTGAGCCATCACCGGTGAAATCAAGCAGTAGTCATAAAGGTGATGAGCCCAAATCTAGAAAATCAGTGGTAAGAAATCTCAACGACTCTTTATCGTCATCAAATAAACAGCAGTTATCTTCATCAGCCACAACTACATCAGTATCTGATTCATCTGTGATTAATTCTTCTTCATTTGGTATTTCTGGTCTCAGCAAACTCTGTATAAACAGCCAACCCTTTTCAGGGCAAAATAATCAAGAGGCATCAGTCAGTTGCACTCAGGCTATAAGCCTATCCTCCTTGAAACTTACCCCTGCCAGGAGAGCTAGCTTAGAGGGCAAGTTAGGTAACAAATCTTCAGACAATGAACAAAAACCAGGGACAGGTACCTCACCTTCCAGTGTGCAGACCTCAGTGAAGTCTGACATCAAACTCAAAGGCTCATCATTCGTCATCTCCCATGATGGCCCCTCTCTCAAAGCAACATTTAACAGCATCATGAACAGTGATACCATCACCACCGCTACTACCTCTCTTTCACCATCAGTTCTAAAATTAACCACGAGCAGTGCAACAACACAGGCTGGGAAAGCAGGCAAAATCTCTTCCTTACAGCCTCCGCGAGTTACCAAAACAGTTTCTTCTGTGCCACCCATACTGGGCCCTTTTAACGCAAAAGATGTTAAGTTTATGAAGCTTCCAGGACAGGAAGTAATGAAGTTTATAGAAGTGGGATCAGCTTCAGATAAAAATAAGAAACAGCTGATTGCTGTGCCTCTGGCGCTTTCAAAAACTCCAGTAGATTTGAAAGGGAAACAGGGCACTGTGCCTCTCGTTGCACTGCCTGTTAGTGGTACAGGGCAGAACAAGCTGGTACCACTAAAATCTGTGGCATCCTCAACATCTCCACAAATTCTTGTGCGGCTTCCGAGTGGAACAGGACACAGCACGGCAGTATCCTCTGTGATGCATCCTATGGTCTTTCAGCAACTACCTCGATTTCAGGTTGTTCCATTGCCTGTAGCTAGCAATGTTACCATTGCACAGTCAAAAACTACTGCTACTTCTGATGCAGTCCAGTCCCCGAAAGTGTCTGTCTCAAAACCCAAAACTCTGAATAGCAACGATGAAATGATTATGGTATTTGATGCTGCTCACATTAAAGCATCTCAGTTATCAAAACCTTCAGTGCCTATGCCAACTACCTCCTCTAACAGAGACAAAGAACCACTTATGTCTTCAGAAAAAGGTGGCAAGTCAGTATCAACTTTGGTGACAGCCTCCAGGAATCGCCCCATTATGTCTTCAGAAATTTCCCCTTCAAAATTACAAACCCAGCTGAATGGTGCTATAGACCTAACTGCAGAGGATGTACCTGTGGAAGATTCTCAGGCTGGGTCAGAAGATGCAGACTCTAAAGGAAGTACCCCAAAAGGTTTTGATGAGTGCGATGGATGTGTGGACAATAATACAGTCAGTGAAGCTCAGAGCACCGATATGGACTTGCAGCAGGGACTGGTCGCAGAGCAAGACAGAGAAAAATCATCCGGTGATTGCAGTGCAGACACTGTTATTATGACACTGCCAAATGCTAGCAAAGGAAAAATAAGTGTTATTGCTTCATTGCCTTCCACTCTTGACGAATGTGAAATCAAAAGCATCATTTCTGTTTCATCAACTTCATCACAGGTGGATGAAAACTTGAACAAAGATAGAGAAAGGTTAAATACTGCGCAAAAATCACCTGTGCCTTCAGAAGGCATCCATTCCAGTAGCATCACCAGTACAGCATCAACCACACCAAAGTCTTTCATCACCGCCAGTGAAAATACTCCTCCATCATATTACGAATCTGTGCCGACTGGATCAAAGAGAAGCCTGCCAGCCTCCCCAGGTGAAAAGGAGACTTTACCCCTCTGTCCCAAAAGACGTTGCTTATCATCAGAAAATCCAGTCGTTATGGATGAGGATAGCAGTGCCTCGTTGAACAGTTTATCCGGTTTTCAAGGAGCTGAAGCAAGCCCCCAAGATAGGCCCAAAAGTGTTGCATCTCTGTCCTTGTCTACTGGTTCAAGTGATGATCTGGTGCTCCTATTCAGCTCTGAGGTAAGTGCAATAGTGTTCTATCTTGACAGGTCTTTATTAACTCTTCTCTTTTGACCCAGAATCAAAATAGACATGCAATAAAATGATTAGTTTTAAAGCTAAATGGTTCAGAAATTTTCTTTCACACACCCTGCCTGCATACCCTGTCCCCCCCCCCCCAANCCCCCCCCCCAAAGCGATTATCAAACAAAAATTATAAGATTGATATCAGTATTTAACTCAGCTGCACTGGGCTTGGGCTGTATTAAGATAAAACATAATCATCTGAAATTTCACTTGATAAAGGGTGATCCATGAAAGACTTCCTGAAATTAATCTTTTGCTATGAATGCAGGTACATTTAGACTTTGTCATTAACATTTTAAAGTAGAAATATTAATTTTCTGTTTTGTAATGTAAATACAATTCTTGGTCCTTGGCATTGTCTTAATGTGTTTTCAATAGGAGGAAGTAGATGTTGGAGTTAATGAAAGCCCACAAGCTGTCCTTGATCACAGAGGAAGAGCAGAGCGTGCCTTAGAAAATGATCATGGGAGCATGTACAGCAAGGTGGAGCCATCAGGGCCTCTGGTAAGACAAGTATCCTTCTTTGTTTTATATCACATGTTGAAATATAAATTTGAAGATGCAGGCGTCATTTCTATTCTTAATTTTCTGCTGTTGGCTGTGTAAGCATTTGCATTCCTTACAGACTTTTCAAGGTCTGATGTCTTCTGACAAAAGGGCTCATCTTTGCTAAAACTGGTCTTGCGAAAATTGAGTGGTTCTGTGTGAATACAGTCCTTTGCTTCAACAATAGTCTGGTCTAATTTCTGTGAATATATATAGAGTATTTGCAGTTTCACTAAACTAACATATTTGGAAATGAGTATTGACAGCCAATCATGAATATGCGAAAAAATAATTTTGGCAGGAAAACCAACATAAGCCCTTTTGTTAGAAAACCTGATAAGGTGTCATGATACTCACTAGACATATTCAGCTATTTCTCCACATTTTGACAAAGAGAAATGTGCCCCAAGACCAATTGGATTTCAAGAACTTTGTCAGCATCTGAGGCTACCAAAGATTTTAGGCCTTTTTACAGTAAATAGGTCAGCTGTACATATTAGTAACAGTCACACATTTTACACATGAGTGGCAAAATCCTCCCCATCTGAGTCTACAAAAATATTTGCATCTACCTATGCCTTTAAAGTGAATATTCAACTCTTTCCGTCCCACACTGCCAATTTTCTGATTTTGTAGGGATTATTTAAAAGTCATCTTCATACCTGTAACACTGTATTGCTTGATCCTAAAAAAAGAATTTTATGATTTTATATGTTAGCATGGATGATATGAAAATGCATGGTCACATGACCATGGCTACGAAAAATTATGAAATTTGTCAGTGTGATCAGTATTAACTTTCCCTTGCCAGTGATCCATATTTTTCTCATGGTTCATATCATATTCTTGTTATGTATTTTATCTGCTCACATAGACTAACTTACATACTTTTTGCATCAGGATTCATTTTGCCCAATTTTTGCAACTGTGCCCTTTCCTTATTTCACAGCCACAGGAACACGCCCAGTGCCAAATAGTGCAGCAGGTGGCTCCTCCTAAGAAGCACTCAAAATCAAAGCTTCAGGATAAGGGCAAATACCATAACCAGCTGTAAGTCTTTGTGTTGTCCCTCAGCTAGGCTTAGGCTTAAGAAGAGTCTCTCTTGTTTCTTAGGCTATGGGGGTCTCTCTCTGATCATTAAAGCTGACCTGTCCATAAGAATGTGAGTTTTGTATGCAACAGGAAGCATCTCTGCAGTGGAATTTATCATTGGTTGAGCAAACACAATATGATACTGTGTAATAAATGTAACTTGGAGTGGGTCATAATGTTATTAAACCTGACATGGACATGGTGATCTTTTGAAATCTGACCAGCCTGTGGGTTGTGCTTACACATTATGACTCTTTATATATTAGAAATCACATAAAACCCTGTTTAGAAATCCAATATTTACTTTGGTTCTGTTGCATCTGTTTATTACTTGTTGAAACCACTGTACCATGTTAGTGCCATCCAACACTTTTCTACTTTTTGCTTTTTTCTTTTTCATCAGAGAGAGACTTCGGCGCTCCAGGCTGAAGACACTCTTTGATGAGTTGCAACACCAGGTTGAGTATGAGAGAGGGCTGACCAAAAAACAAAGCATCACTATGTCAAAAGCTCAGGTGTTGGTTGAGGTGAGTCAAACATTTTCCCAAAGACCAGTTTTACCAGTGAAGTGGATCAAATGGTTAACTAACCCTTTATGCTTACATGTGTAATCAGAGATACATGGATTAATGATTTTCAGCTTGTAGGGCGATGAAGGCTGGTGGGAATAGAAAACTTAAATAGACTATCATAATATCAAATTGGAATGAATGTATTTAATGGCATTTGTGTTGCTGTCAGTTCTTTCTATCATATAGAGACCTGTCCATTTGATTAATCTATACCAGTTATCCTGTCCAATTTATATAATCTACAACTATTGGCAGTTAGATGTAGAAATAATTCCCTCTTAGATCAGTTGAGTTGTTCTGTATTTCATTGTCAAATCCTGTGACTGTAACAGGCCAAGAAAGTTGTGCAAGAACTCTGCAAACGTGCTCAGGATGGAGATCAGCAGGTGAAGGAATATGAGAGAAAAAAGAAGTTATTGGAGAAAAAATTAGCTAGAGTGAAAGGTTGGTATCATTCGAGCTTTGCATTCCTTTTAATCCATTGTCCCCTGCACATGATACAGGGAAGGAAGGATGTCTTTCTCTTTCTTTTAAATTTGTGTATTTTTTTGTCCTATTTCTGGTTGCATATGAGTGAATACCATGTTCACACTTCCTGCCTAGAGCATTGTCATGTACAACCTCGATCTTCAGCTTAAAATGCTTTATTGCATCCAGCTAATGGTAGTGTCTGTGCAGCAGCTAGGTCTTGGAAAATGATTAATTGAGCTCATCCTAGAAATACACCAATGAAAGATATCCAAATGTTAATATGTTTACATTCATCACAAGACTACAGAATTTCAGTCTGGTACCAGAGCCAGGCTAGCTACTTTTGATTTTAGATTCATTTTCAGAATTTACATTGTTGCTGAGGCTATGGCACAGCTGTTGTGTAATCTGGGAGGTAAAATGATCAATTTTTTTTATAAGTTCTACACTTGACATGACTAGTATAATAGTGAACTCAATGAAACAGGTGTACAATGAAAAGAAAAGAATAGATCATCATTGAGTTTGAACTGTTCATTAAATTTTATTTGGAAAATAAAATGCCCTGTGGGCAGCTTTGGCATTAAGCTTTGCAAATAATGAAAGACATCTAGGAAGGTTTTGATTAGCATGCCTATTCAGTAAAGCAATATCAGTCGGTCAGACCAGAAAATTTCTTGCTGATGTGATTTTTTAATTTCACTATTGTATTTAGTGTAAATTTTCATGTCACTTTATCATTTATTTCAGCCAAGATGCTTGACAGTAACATCCCCATAGATGCCACTAGTGCAGTGCTGCTCCAAGCGGCTCCATCATTGTCCGTCCACTCTCTTGAAGCAGAGGAAATTCCCAAAACACCCTTACCTGTGATTAATGAACTTTCAATCAATACGGACATTGATGAGCATCCAGATACTGTCAACCTGGTTTCACCAAGCACTGAGGATGACAAGGCCTCGGACAGGGCTAATATGATCACCCCGGTGTATGAAGACATCAGCGATCCCGAAGATTCAAATGCACCTAAGTATGAGGATATTAGTGACCCTGAGGAGGTAGCCCCAAAATATGAAGACATCAGTGACTCATAGGGCAGGGCCAGTGCAAGACTGTGACATAGAGAGTGAATGGTGCTAATACAGAAGATTGACCTAAACTCGTGGTCTGTAATTGAGAGGTTAACTGTATTTGAGATCTCCATTTGTCTTCCTTTTCTGGCATGAGCAGGATTTGCTGATTTTTGACCCAGGGATAAAAGAAAATTCCAAATTCAGAGGCTCTGAGCTGCCCATGCACCTTAGAGGATATTTATATAGTATTGTGCCTAGCGAAAAGCAGAAATAGGTGCATTTTGTGCCCTGTTGTGCTGCCTTCCTGAGATGGCTAAAACAGTGTTTGGCTTAAAGCTGATCTTTGTGGCAAAGGTCAGAGTTGATGAAATCTCTTATCATGACCTGAGAAAACATGACTGAATGATCCCCATGGATCTGAGCAAGGAAGAAATCTAAAAGGTTTGCAGTAGTACTGTTCATAACTGGAAAGCTAAAATTCAGAGCAGCTGAATGCAAGATATTAAGAGAGTACATGGAAAAAACACTATGGCTTTGTTATCCCTCATCACAAGAGCGCAGATAAAATTACATCAGTGGTACTGAAAGTTTGTCTGTGTTCAAGATTAAATAGCGGTGTTGAAGAGTGAAGATACAGTCATTACAGTGACTGTAAAGAATGGTGAAGTACGTCTTTCTTCATGTCTAGGTCATGTGGACATTTCGTCATTTTGAGACTCCTGTGGAGCTTCATGTAATCATTTTGGAAAGGGCAGGAGCTCTTTGAACTCTTTGGATGTAACTTTTTCATTTGATCAGATGTAAAAATTTTCATTCAACCAACTGCTTCATGTCATTGATAGTTGGGGTCAGAATCAAAATCTAGTCCACAGAAATAAATGGCAATCTTACACACTCCATAAGCATATCCAAATGTTGACTGTTCAGTTATCTATGATAGCTGTAGAATGTCAGACTTGTAGCAATTTTTTTGATAGTGCTAACTCAGTAAACTTGCTCTTGTTTTATGGTCTTCTTAATATCACTGTATTAACAACACCTTAACAAAGCTTATTGAGATTAATGAAACAGTACATATTCCGTTCACTCACACTGAATGACAATAATATGGTAACTATGATGTTTGGTATGAATGGAAACTCCAGGATGAAATAATATTTTGCCAAACTAGATTTAGAGAATAATAATTATTGTAATGTTAACTTTTCACTGCAAGAAAGTAGAACTACCCGAGTTTCAGGTTAGTATGAATTTGGAAATGAGATATGCTTGAAATGAAAAGAAAAAAAAGAAGGTAAAGGGGCTAAGGTAGTTTCAGAAAGTCTCCTATTCCTGACTATAGCATACTAATCATAATGCAAAGTTAAAATGTCATAACTGTTTCTTTCCTTATAGAAATACAAACATACATGTATGAATGAGTGGTTTTTTGTTTTTTGTTTTTCATATAATCAAACCTTGTTATTTATTGCATAAAGTAGCTAAGCTGTTTGTCCACATGATTTTCCCCTTCACATAGGCAGCATTGTCTCTCCTCTACTTTCCCATGAATTATGAAATGTATGAGTGTATAGACATCTTCTGTTGACAGGACTGTCTGATTGAAAGTATTCTGCGCCTGTGAGCTAGAGACCTTAATGTTATTTTTATCCTTAGTAGATCTACATTCTTTGTCCATATGTTGGTTTTGTACCAGAACCAGAGAGTCTGACATTGCCTAAACTGAACTGTCCCATTATCAGTAAGCCAATAAGCTAGTGTTGCATTATATTACATTATCACATGCAAAAGCTAATGTACGCAGTTGGCTGAATTACAAACCTACACGTGGAGACAAAGGAACAGATAAAAAAACTCAAATCATGGAGCTATGAATGTTGAAAAAGTTAGATTGTTTCATAGCTTTTGCTTGATAATTTATGTTTCCTACCTTAACACCATGTCATTAGTCTGATCAGGGGTGGTCAGAATTGGGGAGGGTCAGAAAATGGCTGTTATATTCTTTGGTTTTATTTTGTGTGTGTGTGTGACTTTTGGATTAGTTTGGTAAGCTTTACGGGACCACATGGAGACCTCTGGTGAGCAGATTTCCACAGGGTGTTAAAGGTGGCCATAGTCTGATCACTTGAGTTCTGATATTAAATTAATACAAGTTCATGCTTTAACCTGTTCAATCTATAATGCAGATGAATTGGTATATTCATGTTAAAGTCGATTTGCCCTTATTTTATAAATTTTTAATGCCAAAATTTAATTTCTAGGACATGCTTTGGAAATATTGATCAAACACTGCAATAATGGAAATGATGTAAATTTGAATATTTTCTCTGAAGAATTCAGTGACAGGTGAGAACTGGTGAGAAATATGCTTCACAAACACAAATGTTTAAAACAAAACTTCCCCCTTAAATTTGTCTTTTCCATTACAAAGTGATGAACAGAGTATGATAGAACACTTTGCAATGTGTATGGTGAATTTGCAACTCTTGCTTTGTCACACATTTTGCCACTCCCCCAAAACTGGAGTTTAGCACAGCTGACTCGGACTACTAATGAAATCTTTTTGGAACCTTTTTATTTGAACCATCTTATTTGAGCTGCTGACCAAGATGCACTACATAGAGTATCTCCATCTTGTCCAAAGTAACCCTGTGAAATCTGTTACAGAGACTAGCGATATGCCATGGAGCTCAAAAGTCCTTTAAACTTAAAAGTGAAGCATGGCCTTTTGGGCCCAATCAGCTCCTTGGTTAATCCTTCCCTGTGCATCCCCAATCTGGAAGAGTTACTTCAGAAATATTGAGCACACATCCTTGGTGCGATCATGAAGGGCAAAAAAGAAATGTGATTATACAGCTCATAAACAAAAAATCAGAACTTCTGATTGATTTGATATAACCAGGTAGGTTTTGCCATTGCTGTGTTCATACAGCTGTCCCTCAAAATGAGGCATGTACCACTAAAGTTAAGTAAAATATCTTGGTCAGTCCTTGTCTCTGCAATTGGCGTTTCTTAGTGCAAGCACTAACTACCTCTTCTTTTGACGTACTTGCATATGAGTGCAACCAAAACCTGTATGTTTTTGTGTTGACATCTGCCAAACTTCTGCACATAAAGCCAGCATACAGTGTTGTGATCTGGATACTGAAAAAAAAAATAAATTGATCCAGAGCAACAGAGATGCCATGACGTTGAAAGATAAAAATAATGAAAAGAAAGTATTGGTTCCACAGATGGGCAATTCATAGTGTAATGCATCGACTCTACTTTTGTAACTGAAATTTCTCCGGCCTTCAGTTTCAGTATTAGTGCTGTTGTGCACAAAGTGCTTACAAGTGTAATCATAATAGACATCTTGTTGTTATTCTTAGAGCTTCTCATTAGAGCTTTGACAAGGAGAAAAGGATTCAAAGAAGAGATACTGATTCTTGTTAATAGGAGAATCTAACAGATACCTTAGTGAAGGCTTTGCATAGGACAAAACCAAGGGTGGGATGTTTCAGAAAAGATAATTCTAGTGCTCCTCTGGCCACTTTGCTTTCTCAAGCTTGAGGAGGACTGTCACTGTATTGTTTATATTTATGGTCACATGATTTTTTTTGTTTCTTTTTTTTTTTTTTGTAGGATTTCTGCATTAGGAAAGTGTCTGTTCCAAAATTTTGAAATTCTTGGTCTATCTCTTTACATAATTTTTCTCTACCTGTTCGTTCATTTACCTTCTAGACAACAAGTCTCATAGAAAGCCTCAGAGCACCCTGCACCTCGACAAGCTTCCATGTAACGTGATTACATTGACTGTTTAGAGTGAAAGTCAGATGTCTTTGTTATAAGGATATTTGAATTTCAGTCTAAGTAGGTGGTATGTAATCTTCTTATTTTTCATCAGTGTTGATGAACTGCAATCCCTTATCATAATCCATTCTACATGTGTATTATAAATTCTTATCCGTGCCACTGTCCCCAGACTCCGCATATTAAATATTAATTTAACTCTGCAGTATGTACGTAAGTTCTACTGTGTTTTTATACGGGTAAATCAGTCCTCATCTCTGTTACAGGCTTTTCATTATATACTGTGTTGTGCACTGACAAATCATTGTGTGATGCTGAAACCAAATTATAAGCAATGTTTTGTAACTGCACAGTTATACCGTGCCATTTCAGGGAGAAAGACTCATCATCATTCTGCCATTTTAATGAAGAGGATCATTTCTGTAAGGTTGAGTGAACATTTTTTTTTTTTCCACATCCAATATGGTGTATCTGAGTTATGGCTTAGATTTGTAACTACGTTAGAATTCTGTGTTATGAAATTACTTTAGAAATGAAGACAAGGTATTGTGTGTCTATATCAAGTATCATTTCACAACCATCAGTTTTGTAGACAATAAATGTATCAAGTGCCAATGATATCTGTAAATAATATATTTTGGTCCTTTTCATTAAAGTAGCAGTTCTGATATTTGACGAGTGAATCACTGATGAAAATAATTTGCAGCATACACAGAAATACTGCTGGCAGGAAAATGGTTGTGGAATTGGGAATAAATATTATTATGATAGGAAATAAACATGGCCACAACAGTGAAAGATATATTTGAACTGATAATTTAAGACGGTGTTAGTGAAATGGTAATACATGTAGTTGCTGGGTAGAAAATTGAAGATAGTATTGAGTGTTTGTGGCAGAATGAATACATGCAAGTTTTGTATTTAACATGAACCATTACGACTTTGAGTCATGTATATATGTGCAAATTCAATGCCCTCGTCTGACATCTTCCCATTCTTCATATGAAATTTCACTCACGAACTCAAATACCTGCCAAACTCAAAATTATGGACAAGTACCCCTGGAATTTGAGATCTTGGGTCCCACTGTCCCTAATAGGAATACACCCCCATACAATGGCAATACCATTATTTGTAATATAGTGCATTATATATGCTGCAGCTAGAATTTTATAATCATATTAATATGAATATGATTTAATACATGATATTTGTAAGAGCAGAATGTTATCAATCTTATTCTTTGTTGTGATTATTAGAGGTTTGGTTTCACACATTAAATATTTTAATGGCCAGTAACTTCATTTTTTAACATCTTTGGATAATAATGAGAAGAGGTAGAATTGGCAGGTCTAAGTATCATCAGGTCAGTTTAAAACTCACAAATAACGGAATACTCCCCTTAGCTTCAGGACTTTGTACAGATATTTGATCTGGCTGGGTTGAAGATTATCTGATGCCTCTGACATTATATCTTTGACAAGATGATGTTGAAAAGTTATCTCTGATATAGATAACTCCACGTATCTTATTTACACTCCACTTAATTGCATTTTCTGCTAAATTACACATTTTAAGACAATAGAATACCTTGTTTTCCATTCAGAAATCTTTGGATAATCACTTCTTTTACCTGCAACTTGTTTTTGTCATGCTTCTGAGGGATCACGAATAATTGGAATTGACTGTATCTCTAATTTGTTAACTTTGCACTTTGTCCCTTTCTAGCCCTAACTGGCCTCAGCCGTGAACACTTACAGAGGTTGGGCTGTTTTGTAAATGATTTTAACAGATGTCCTTAGAAGGTGTCTCAGAATTGAAGAGCTTTTTTCCAGCATCAGTAAATGCATTTTCGTCGAAAAATGAGTTGTTGGAGTATTTAAAGATGCATTTCTGTGTTGATTCATTCAAAATTCAGGTGAGCTCATAATCTGCACTCCTTCAAATTTAACGCGATGTAACAATAAATAAAAATATATGTGTGAAAAGCAATCACTGCAATGTTATTTCCCTTCATTTCAAAAATATTCAGAGACCACATTCCGAAGTTTGGAAAAACACTCTCCAATTCTGAAAGAATTAGCCAGCTGCTAGTTTTTTTATGTATTAAAAAAATGACACATTCATTGTATAGATACAGTATATATATCGTCACCGTCCCCTAATACTGTCCTAAATGCAAATCTACCAAAAATCAGTTATGACAGTGTTAGGAGACGGTGAAGATATCTTCTGCTTGATTTATTCTGCAAATTTCTTCATTTTATTAACAATTGTGTGAAAGGGTAAATGTTGGTCTTTTTGTTACTGTGAACCAGTGGTTCAGCAATCAGAATTATGAGAGGTTGTGAACTATTGCATGGAAATACTTGCTTTTTCTTCCTTTTCTTAAAGTTTATTAATGCTCTTGGATATTCTGAATTGTTCTGAGAGTGTTAGCAATTTCATAAGAATAATCTTCTTACTAAATGCTCTCTAACATGCTTGTTACAAGAACCCTTTAGATCTGTATAAAACTAATACTGTTCTTAAACATTGAGGGTACCCCAAAAGTGAGAGTTCCATTAGATCAAACCTTGCGCCTGTTTACGTTGTGAAATATGTCTAGTCTGATATAAAAGAGTTCAGAGCTTCCTATATATTAAGTAATGAATATTTTTTAAGGTATTAAATAAGCACAGTTTTGGAAAGCTTTTGAGCCTAAACCAAAATCAACCAAAAATTTTGGTTCTTTTTTTGGTTGACTTATCCGGGTCCCTATTAGCCTACTATATCACCCTTTTTTAATTATTGCAGCAGTGAAGACTGGAAGCTTTGTTGCAACGTCCCTGTAAGTGCCTGTAATGGATATTGTCATCTGCATGATGAAACTTCACGAAGTTGTTTTTTGGCGAAAATCATATTTTTTTTTCATGCAAATCTATTGTTCAGGCCTTTTCTTTAACCCCTCACAAAATATTAGACCTGATTTGATTTAAAGTATGCACAATTAAGGGTTTGTTGTTTTTTTTTTTTTACATAATGACAAAGGTATATTGGGGATTATGCCATTATGTCAAAAGTCAAGTGTATTGATTAAAACATTTTGGGCCAAACCTAGAAACCTAGAATCTTTTCCAGATGTTATTGTGCATGAAAGGCTATACCTGCCAAGTTTTGGAGGTTTTACAAGAGAAAAAGACGACTCATGGGTCCCTATACTTGAAATTTTCTGATGAGTATAATTTGCTTTTAGATTTTTGACAAATGTCACTTGATGTCTCGTCTCGATAATTTGGATTAGAAATATGAGTTAAATGATTACCAGGTTTACTGAATGGATATCTAAAACCTTAAAAGTAAAGAAACTGCCATAAAGTTAAGAGCAGGTGTGTAAAAAGCTGTACAGAATCATGGCACAATACAAAGGATGTTTCGGCAAATATGCAGACAGAAATGTACACAAACAAACTAACTAACAAACAAAAAAAATTACATAAAAAATAATGAAAATGAAATAAAAGGTGAATGAAATGGAAAGAAATACTACTACCCTGTAAATGGCACAGTAGTCCACTGTAGTCAGGTGGAAGGAAAAAAGTGATTCTGTAAAGCTTTCTACCTGCCTGCTCTTTTACATTCCTGAATGGATTTCTGCACTATAAACGGATTCTCTCTATAAAAGAATTCTCTTCTCGCCACTAACAAGGAAACCTCCTTAGCCAGGTTTGGAGGCAAGCATTTTATTTTTTTTTTTATTTACCTTCTGTAGAATTTCCAAAGCTGATTTTGTGAGTTGTTTATCATGCGGAAGACGATATGTGCATTAAGGGAGTGGTGCAGCCAACAGTCATCTGATGTCCTTTCAACAAGCCCTGTGTAGGGATATATCATGACATAATTTGCCTTTCTGTTTAAAGTTTATTTGCCCTGTATGATAATCATGTAACATTATGCAAACACTGTGGCTAATGATAATGCCATTGAATTTCTGTCAAATCTGTAATTTTGCTATTAAAATCGTTGACATAAATTATGATGTAATACTATATAATGTGTTTTTTTATTCATGTTCATACGCAAATAAGTACATGTACACCTTAGTGCTCATAAATGAACACCTTGGGTGACTCGGGGTAAAGTTTACTGATTTTAACTTCAGTTATCCAAATCTTGTGTTGAAATTTGGCACATGTTGGCAGATTGCTAGTCTGTTAATATTGCAAATTTTAAATATCCAGGTAGTATGGCTATGTCACAGCTGAAAAATTCCAAACATGTCTCACAATAGCATCTCAGGTGTGTGTCAAATACACCGACACCTGACACACCAGTTTTCAACATGTGTTTTTTATTTCATGTTAGCTGTGACAAAAGTATTGCACTCAGGTTAGTGAAAGCTGCAATGATGTTAGATTAGCTGTTAATGTTCTTAAAATTTTGTCCCATTTTTTTTTTTAAATCTTGAAGTTATAGGATTTTGAATTCAGTAAACTTTAGTTTGGGCCACCCTGTATAGCCATTCTTCTTTATATTTCTTTCATTTATACTGAAGACTTGTTTGTTGTGGTTCTAGGTTTGAACTCCAGCAATTTGTCTCTTGATCTATCAGTCCTACATTATAATACAATCAGCTACATTAAACAACAATCCACATAATTGCACCTTCCTCCCTATTAATCATGTTTTTTAGAAAAAAAGAATCATATATTTTGTAGGCTTATTTAGGGTGGATCTTAGAGAACACACCCACCCCTTCAGACGAAGTTACTGATGGTGTGTTATTATATTTTATGTTTAAATTCAGTGCTTTTATTAAGAAACAAAGTAGTTGGGAGTGTGAAATCGGAGTATGTTAAGCAAGGAATTGTGTTACGCAATAATTATGTGAATCAAGTCCACAAGATAAAAGTCAATAGATAATCACAGCTCCTGTTATTCCCAACTTCTTCCACATCCCCAAGGAATTGCACTTAGCCGAGTCAGCTGTAATCCTGATGTAATTTCACTGCTTTTACTTGCTTGAATGCTTCCTTTCTTCCTTCTTTCTCTCCTTCCTTCATATCTCACATGCTTAACTCATCATTTGGACTCAAAACCCTGATAAATGCTGAAATTCGGGTTTTGGTGCCTTTGAAGTTCCAATAACACCGTGCATATTGTGTCAAAACCTCAGACCTCTAGCCCCAGAAAACTGAAATACTTAGTTATTTAATTCACCGATAGAAGCACATATCATAATGTGTGTGTGTGTGCGCGCACACACACACACACAAGACAGACACACACACAAGACACACACACACACACACTTCATAAAATGTGGCTAATGAGAAAGATAGTACTCTTCCCTGATATGAGCCAATGTCATAGCAATATAATGATAATGTGGTTTATAAGTCTAGTATCCAGGCTAATGCCTGCACACGCAACTTTGCACTGTTCTTACCCCAGCTCACTCTAAGACTTTCTTCACTCCCTGAGGAGCACAATTCTGACAAAATCTTCCACTGCCTATAGGCAGCAAACCATTTAACAGCAGAGGCGAAGGGTCCATATAATCAAATAATCACTGATTACCAGCCAAAAATGCCGTTGGTCGACCTCGGCCTTCGTGGCAAGTTACCAAGAGCATCACCGAATCCTATTACAGGTTTGCTCTTTGTCAGGCCTAGTCTTACTTTCTTACTTTGACCCACTTTCAGAACCTGATACCCCTCAAATTTTCTCTGCTCTATTCACTGATTATAAGGATAAAGAAGAACCTGGACACCCCTACAGCCAAATATGGAATTCAACGAAAGCAAGGAGATTTCACCGGCCGGTTCCACTAATCAAGGTCTCCGCTTGATTTGTTGTGGAGCTTTCACCTATTGCGGTTTAATGTGATGCGGAACAAAAATAGCACACTGGTAAAACGAGACACTATTTCATAGCATTTAGTGAAATTCATTATTATCAAGGGCCTCTTTATTCGACAATAATTAAAATAGTTGCTGACAAGTGGCATGCCTTCAGTCAAAAGTTTATGACCACTTTTATTTTTCGCTCACTTTAGAAAACGAATCCACACTTCCAGAAAGCCACATGAACAGTCTCGCCGCGCACATACCTCCATTCACAAGCCCATTGCTGGTGTTGCCAGGTTGCCTATTTTATAATTTATAGTGCAATGTAGC
>JAWQUT010000111.1:960192-980077 GCA_033807755.1 Ellobium chinense
ACGGGTCCTAGGTGCGAGTCAAAGGTGTATCCCATAATCTAGGCCGTCCGGGGCAGGCAAAGGGGCAATTTGGGGCCATATCTATCTGAAATTATGCTTTTTTTTTAAAATCATGATTTCTTTACTTTTGAGAGGTTTTCAGGCAAAACAAACATAAAAGGCAGACATTCCATGGATTTTATGGATGAACGAGGGTGATAGGGAGCGGCCCCGGGATTTTTGTTTAACAACAAAAACATTACTTGTAGCCGACATAAGGTGACAAATTTTATCCCGATTTTTTATTCTTACTTAAAATTGCTTGTAGAAAAAACACAGACAGACAGACAGCGGACGGACGAACACACACACACACACACACACACACACACACACACACACACACACACACACACCTACCTGTCAGTCTGTCTTAGCAGCAACAACAACAACAACAACAAAATTAGCAACAAAACCTCTACCTTTTCCAGGAAACACGAAATAGAATGATGTTATGCAGTTATGTTATGTTATGCCCCAATAGGTTCCCATATGGATCCATTCCGATACCTTTGCATCTACAATGTTCGAATATCCCATTTCTATTATGTTGTCTAAACTTCACAATTTGTATTTCAAATGCATTTAAAACATGTCTCTCAGACAATGTAAAAATAAATTGTCAAATTTAATTAATAATTATACAGTATCTGCAAGATTTTTTACCATCATAATAAAGGTACCACTCGAACTGCCTTCTTCTAAATTGAAGAGCGTTTTTCCAAAACTCAGTATATAGTCTCTGAATATTTTTGAAATAAAGGCACTTATTGCTTTTCACACGTACATTTTTATTTACTGTTAAATGACGAAAACGTTGAAGGAATACGGATTTTAAGCTCATTTAGGTATTGATTAAATTAACACAGAAATGCATGTTTGAATACATCACTAATTTTTCAACGAAAGTGCATTAATTTGCTGAGTTTAAAAAAAAAAAAAATGCTCTTCAATTACCTATTGGCAGTGCGATAAGAAAATGTTGTACAGACTATTTGATTATCTATTATTAACTCTTATGTACCACAGCCAAGGCAATTTTCCTTTCTAAGGATAATAAAGTCATTCTTATCTTATCTTATCTTATGTATTTTCGCAAAATACAGTAATTGCAAACCATTTTTTTTTTTGAGGGGGGGGGGGGGGGGGGGGGGGGGGGGTCTTTTTTATATTAATCTCCTCCTGCCCTGTTAACTCAACAACATGTTATTAGTCATTAGTATATCATGAAAGCAGTCTTTCGTTGCCACTCTCTCTCTCTCTCTCTCTCTCTCTCTCTCTCTCTCTCTTTCTCTCTCTCTCGCTTTCTCCTCTCTCTTTTCAATTTATGTTCTCTTTCTCCCATTTTCTCCCCCTTCGAGGTCCCGCTGACTCTCGCGGGGTTATTAGTTACGGTCCTGGACATATTACTGAGGTTCGATTAAAGACTATAAAATAGCTATACAATCTTTAGTTGAACTGTATACGACACAGAGATATAAACGCCCTCCGGGAACGACACATCATTGTTTCTGATTGTTAATCCGGCGAGGCTGACTCCAGCGGATACGGCAAGGCAAGAAACAACATTCACGTCGTCACAATAACCTCCTAGGAAATAGAAGTCTTCCTAACATGTCTTTGTCGATCTTCGCCGTATTGTGCGGTGTCTGGATATGGTGCGTTCGCGCTCTTAGTGAGTGCCATACGATCTTTAGTAAGTGTACGTCAAGATGGACGAAGTATAAACCGATGCCTTGCTGCAAAACTCCCGTTACTTGCATTTGTGAAATTTGACAGGGAGAAAAATGCATAGCCTGAATTTCTACAGTAATGTTGCGCTGACGCTACTTCCATTTCTGAGTGCCTTAAAAGATTCAACGGAATTTCGAAGGGACACAACTATTTTAAACAATGGGCGCTCAGTATTAAAAAATGTCCTGACTTTTGTTAAACTTAATTCTGTATAGAACAGTCCACAAACACTTGCATGATCACTCAGTGCTGACCATTAACCCCCTGCTCGATGATCAAAGAAACAGAAAACGTATGACAGCCGTATTACCAGATTACGTGCATTTTTAAAATTTGTTTGTTTAAACTACTGTGCGGGTTAACTTAACATGATAAAGACAGAAGATGTGATGTTAAGAAACACTGACAAATCCATGTCTTTGTAAGGGGTGGTCATGACATTTACAGCAAGGCGTTTAAATGACCAGTACATTTAGGATCGCGAAAAGTCATAGCAGATCAAAATCGGTGCCCAGTATTCTTCTGGCCCATACAACAAAGACAAGGCTGTCTACTAGTCTAATTAATGTCAGTTTTAAATTCAGAAGTAAGGCTGCAGTAATCGATATTTCAAGTGAACATAACAACATTAAAGAGAACAGAGAATGATAGGCTGTGATACCCCTCGCGCTTTTCGTTGGTTCTCCGGGGCAGGGTGACCTGAGAGAAGGGGTGGCGAATATTTGAGAAAGGTGATTTATATATTTTTTAAACGCCTATGTTTTGTTTGTGAAGTTGTGGTTATCTCCACAGGCCCGTGTTTTAAGTAATTGTAATTTTTTGTGGATAATGATTATGTGAAACATCATGCATCTACTCCTAGTGGTGAAAGCCATGGTTTAACTGCTGGAACATAATAATATGAACTGGTTTAATGGAAATGGGCGAATAATAATAATAAAAAAAAATCGCAGAAAAAAAAAAGGGGGAAGCATCACCAAAAAAAGAAAAAAGAAGTCTACAGCACGTGGTGTTCCCAAGCGGTCACCCATCTAAGTACTAACCACGCCCGACGTTGCTTGACTTCGGTGATCGGACGAGAACCGGTATTTTCAACGTGGTATGGCCGTAGACATCAGACTAACATTATCTATAATTATATAACGCCAAAACATATCGAGGACTATTTTTAACTCGTGAATGCCACATGTCAGATCTAAAACAATATGATGGATATTCCCAGATGAGCCCCTTAGAACTATATTATAGCTGTTTTACCCAGTTATTATGTTTGTTTTCACAGAAGTAATACGATTCGTCTATTTTGTATTCTGTGGTCTGCATTGCTTGAGTGAATAACACCAATATCATTTACCAACCATCAACAAAAAAAGATTGGTCTACCTAACTATATATTATGTGGGGCAAAGTTTTAGATTATATATACATATACAGTAAATATACAAGGCCTTTTATTTTTATAGAATCCCCCTGCACACTGACGACACGACACGACTATTATGTGTAAACATAATGATTGCTCTAGATCAGTGGCGTGGCATAATGTGTCATAAATAAATCTTAAGGAGTTATAGCTTTTTGTTATTTTCTGTCTCTTAAACTCTATCATTGATCGAATTCGATAATTCGGATTGATTGATGTCTGGAGCCTACCCGTGTCCTCCTCGCACCTCCCCGCCTCTCTCGGGACGGAGTCTAGTCACCGCGTATCCAATACGAACGCTGGAACTTTACGAGAAGACGGCAACGAAGAGAGCCGAATCACCTCGGCGTATGGCGGACATTCCCGAATCATAAAATAGGCTACTGCATCATGGGAGATCATTTCAGCAAACCGGTTACTAACAGCTTGATGACCTACTAAGCGTCGCATGACGCCGTGCTGAATCAAGAAAAACACTAATTGTACCAAGGACTGGACCCGGTTATAAGTTTAAAGCAATTAACTTGAGAACCGAGGTAAGTTTTAGCATAGAATTTTCTAATTTCTAGACTTCAAACTTGCGTCTACGGGCGATAACCTCAACACTCTACGCTCACCCGAAGTTGTCCTCATCGCAGCTAACAACATGGCGAAGATTATGTGCCCTTGGACCAGGGGGGACAATTTTCTCTAATTTCGTTTTGTGTTGGATGCGAAGGCCTTGTTCTTTTGTTGTACATTCCCAAAACTTATCATGCCAGCGTGCCTAGCGCCACAGAGCTCTACCTTGCTTCACAGTTTGGCAAGTTATGATCATGAAAAAGGAGCTTGGCAATGGCGACCGGAAAAATGGCCGACCACAAAAAAATTATCGACTTGAACAAGGCAGAAAGGTTCATATCGACAAGCGGACATTTTGAACTTAGAAAAGCGTGAAAGTGAAAGAAGACGGGATAGGGAGTTCATCCCCTTTATTATTGGTAAACGCGGATGTGGATTTCTGTAAACAATAGAACGAAAAATCCTGAAATTGTAGTGGATCTTGAGTCTTGTCTAGATGACTTAATTTATTCTTGGCCAGCCTTTTTCTTTTCTAACTTAATTTTTTTCCCCCCCATGATTTGACTAGAATAGGGAAAGTCCAGTCTTATATTTACTTTTGTTACTTTACTGCTGTTTGAGAACAGCCTGTCATTAGTCTAGTCTAAATAAAATAATAGATCCAGGTAAAATCCAACTCCAATTTCAGTTTCATGTTTATTTCTAGTGCTTTTGTTGGTGTTTGTTACGCTCACATTTTTTTTCTTCGTCCATGATGCGGTGTTGATTATTGTTTGACGGAGAAATATCCAGCTTGACATTGATCCCGCTTGAAAGTGAGAAAGGATTAGTAGGAACATTTCCAGTTTGGTGGCTAATTTAAGGCTGAATGAACTTTATTGATCAAATTGATGCAAGAGCAGACTTGTTCTGACTGTAAATTAAAGGTAAAAAAGAACAAGCTAAAACAAAGTCGGGTGAAAAAAAAAAAGTAAAAATCTTGTGTTTAGAATCAAACATAAGTTCATGTCTACTAATTTCTGTTTTGCTGTATATGTTTAACATTTTAAAGATGTGTAAGTATTTTGTTTCATCTTAGTGATGCAAAACAATTTATTTGAGAAATAAATTTCATTGTCAGGTATGACTAAAAAAGGACCCACTGAAGGGTCTTACAAAATGGATTCTGAGGTTGTACAGCCTGGACAGATGCCAAATACACTAATGCAAGATGATGTTGGTGGTGAAGCCAGTGAAGAAACTGATCAGAAGGTAAGGATTGTTAAAATATTAAATTAGTAAATAAATATGAAAATTCAAAGTTGCCAAAGTGCTGATTAATAATATTAATAATAATATTAATTTAAATCAAGCTATATTAATTGCATTGTAGTGTACCATTAGTTTAGCTGCATTTCTTTTACAGTTAAGCCCTCTTAATTGCAGAACTCAGTGGACTTTTATCTGCAACACTTTTTCATAACAACAACAAAAAAATCAATCTTTTGGTGGAAAGGGGTGGGGCTCGTCTCCCTCTGCCAAATCATTAGTTGTTGAAAGGTTTGGGTCCCCCAACCACCAAAAAGTAGTTTGGCAGGTCTGGCACCAGTGCTTTTCTTTTCGATGGCCGTCATCATTACTGTAACTTTTATCAATTGCAGCCTGTTAAATCATATCTTTCCATACAGAAGCTGAGTTTTCCATCTTGTTTCTGATGCAGGGATGTGTAATCCGGTGTAGGGTGATACAGTCTTTAATCTTCTACACAGATCTCCTATCTTATGACAAATTGGTTGGCATTTTAGTTTAATCTCTTGTCAAATATTTCCTTTCGATTCTCAGAAAAGTGCTGGAGGGAAGAGAGAAACTCGCAGTAAAAATGAAGACACAAAAGATGGGGGCCGCACAAGCAACAGACAAAAGTTGCAACCAGGAGAGGTAAGTAAATATTACCAGTTTTTGGAATGTCAATGGTTTCTTATCCATAACATGTATGGGCGTCTTTGTATTTATATATTATCAGGACTCAGACTCTTGTCAGACCATTAAATTATTTTCACTGCGACACCACTGTCCTCATAATCTTGTTCTAAAAGCAATCTTTGTATTAGCAAGTGTTGGAGGAGGAAAAAAATGGGATGATTTCCTGTATAAATAGATTGACCTCTCTTCTCTGCAAAAGAAACCTAAACTGCAGAGATTTATAATGAGTACCTCCACTTCCTGTTTTCTGTTGTCTTGAAAGATCAGTTGCTAAATGAGTCCAGCTTACTTTACCAGCATCTTGCAGACTTTCTGAAAATCTGTATGATGATGTGCCAACTGCCAACAGGCATCGTGCACTAGATCTAGGTCTACGCTACATTTATTGTTGTGTATATATTTGGACTTTACTGCCAGCCTGCTAAGTTACTTTAGTCTTAGTCAGTGGTCATTTACTTGAGATACTGTCCTGTATGCTTCCTTATCTCTGACAAGGTCACGTGCTGTTTGAATCACCTTCCTATCCATTTTGTTTTTCTCCAAGCTGGAAGTGGTTGTTATTTTTGAGCTAAACAAATTTTTAAAAACACAAATTTTGTTCTTGTGGCACATGTTCTGAACTTTCATTACTCTAAATGTGTGAAATGACAGATCAGTTCAAAGTATATTATTTACAATCAAATTCATTCAACTTTATATTTAAAAAAAATTTGTGAAATATTTTATTATTTTATAGATAAATACTTGATACATGTGATGATGTGTAATGCATGTGATAATAAAATCAATGACTTTTTGACATAGCCTCTTAACCCATTTGATTAAGAATATGTCCTCATTATGACAAGGATTATTAGCCTTTTGGCTTCATGTACAAATGATATCCCATAATGATGTAGATATATAGGCAATTAGGAGTTAACATTTAGGATACAACTATATTGTACAAACTTTATGGATAAGAATTTTTTCACTTCCCTGTAAAAATTTAATAAAATTAAAAAAAAAAAAAGACATCAACTTCCTGCTTGGTGTAACTTACAGTTAATAGCTAGTGACATACTCTTTCTCAGGTTTTGTCCAGTGATGTCAAGGGTGAATCAAGAATCATCAGTGTTGAAGATGGAGAGGAGGAGGAAGAAGAGGAAGAGGAGAAAGTAGAAACAAATGGTGACAGAGATCCAGAGGAGGTGGTTGAGGTCATGGAGAAGAAAACAAGAACTCCTTTAGGAGATAAAGGGCTGACATCTGATGTTCCAGATGTCATGCAGTTGCCTGGATTTGTACATGAAGATCAAACTTTGAAAGGAGACATGGAGCAGGATGATGATGATGTTGAGGTGGCTGCTAAGACTAGAGGCAAGAGACCAATTAGATCACCCGAGAAACTGGCTGCTGTGCGCAAAGATGCAGAAATGTCTTTCGGGTTTGATGATGAAGCAGAAAGTGATGCGAAGTCAGATCAAGAGAGTCGCAAAGTGGCGAAAAGCCCAAGAGGAGGGGATAAATCTGATAAGGAAGGGCCTCAGGAGACAGGCAGACGCAGAGGGCGGGCACCAAAAGCGAAAGAAGATTCAGCGCCAGCCCCTGAGGAAGCACCCATGTCTCCTAAGAGAGGTAGAGGTGCTCAGAAGGACGTGGCTAAAGAGGAAGTCCCTTCCCCAGCTGAACCATCCAGAAAACGGCCAGGTAGAGGAGCCTCTAAGAAATCAGCCAAAGAGGAGGAGTCAGCTGAGGATGAGACTGTAGTTGAGGAAGAAGAAAGAACATCATCTGGTCGCAGGAGAGCGAAGCCGCCTCAGCGATATGGAGATGAATCACCCATACCAGGTAGAGGAGACAAATCAAAAACAGCTGCTAACGAAGATAAGCGTGGCAGGGGCAGGGGAAAATCTACTGACGATGCTGAGGACGTGGAAGCTCCAAAATCCACAAAGAAATCAGAGGAAGTATCCAGTCCTGCGAAGAAAGCCCGCCTCAAGAAAGATCAGGAGGAAGAACCAGAGCCAACCAAGAGAAAGGGAAGGCCGAAAAAAGATACTGAAACTGAGGAGGATGAAGTGGAGGAAGAAGAAAAGGAGAGAAAGACAAAGAGATTAGCTGCAAAACAAGCTGTGAAGGAAGTCACTTCTGCTCTGGCTCGTCCCTCTCGTAAAGCCACGGTTCCCAAAGAGGAAGTCACAGAGAGTCCAAAGAAGAAGGGTGGCAGAGGAAAAGGGAAGAAGGATATTGAAGATGAAGAGGAAGAGGAAGAACCAGTAGCCCCACCTCGCAGAGGCCGCCCTCCAAAGTCTGCAAATGCAACCCCTGAACCAGCAACCAGAGGAAGGGGAAAGAAAGTTATACCTGTGGAAGAAGAAGAAGAAGAGGAGGAGGAGGAGGAAGAAGAGGAAGAAGAAGAGGAGGAAGAGGAAGAAGAAGAGGAGGAGGAAGAAGAGGAAGAAGAAGAGGAGGAAGAAGAATATTCTCCTAGACGTAGGGGGAGAAAGAGATCACGACCAAATGCAGACACTGGGCGCAAGCGACCAAGATCTCAGGCTGAGGTAAGCTGTTGTGATTCGTCGTAGCTCAGCATAGGGAACAACATATGTGTGAGAAGTCATTATATCTGCAAGCATTTTGAACATAATATAATGATGGCTTGTAAGCCCTTTGAGAAGGAGAAACATCAAAATATATATGAGATGATACTGATAGTTGATATTTGCTTTAAAAGAGAAAGGCCATACTATCATTTAAACTAACAGCGATTAGCACCGTTCAGTAGAGGACACATTGTTAGTGGCTACAGTTGGAGGGACTGAGCTCCTTTATAATGTGGGGAGTACAACAGTGCTGTAGTAATGATCGGCTAGTTTATGTGTTTTTATGACTTCATTTACTATTTCAGTAATGGTCAAAAGAACAGAGGCTTCCTGCTCTTAGCCTCATTTGGTGAACACAGCACAATTAATAATCCATGTTTAGTAGTTTTACACATATAGAATTTGCTCTCAGCAGTTGGTTTAGTGCAGTTTTCAAATTAACCTTCCTTTGCATTCCTTGGTAATGGCATTTTGACCTATCTCTTTACGTTTATAAAAATATTAATTTTGAAACTACTTATTATACTGAAACTGCAGTTTACTGTAATTTTTCGAGAGTAATAACGAAAATCTGATTTTATCATAATAAAACTTGTTTATAGGCAAAACACAGCTTTTTAAAACAGTATTTGTTTCTCTCAACAAATGTTATCTGAGACATGGCAATATTATGTGATTGGAGAGGTTTTTATCAGAGGGAAATGATAGTGTTGTTTTCATTCTCCTCAGATTGTTGTTGTTCCTCTAACTATGGGCAATGTGAAACGAGAACCTGAAGATGATGAGGAAGGAATTATTGACGTGAAGCACATTGTGTCCACCCCTCAGACTCCAGGTAAACTTTTAAATTGTCAAGCCAATGAAGTGCACTGTGTAATTCATAAACACAATATTTATCACTACTGTCAGCAAGTTTGTAAGAATAGTTTTGTATGTAACTGGTCAAGTGTCAATATTAGTTAATAACAGCTTGGGCTGAGGGTAATGTTGATTATCCATGTAAAATGATGTGTATAGTTCTATGTGTTTGTATTATGAATGAGATGTATAATATTGTATGACACTGCAAAACAATTTCCCTGCAGGGTAAATAAAGTAATAATGTTATTTTTCATTTTAAAAATTTGTCTCAGACATATTGAACAAAATTGTAACAGCTTGCACATGATACCATACATATATCATGCATGTTAAAGCATTCACACAAATCCATACAAACATGCACATACTCAGCTCTAATAGCCCACAGTTGTTTTTAACCCACACCACAAAAAATTTCAGCCACATTCCTTACTCTCAGGCCTAATCTCCCTCACACACTCCTCAGTCATCAAAGATGCCACTCTTCAGAGAGTTCTCCAAAATCAGACAATGTTGTCTTTCAGGAAAGGATAGAAAATCCATAATCTATAAATAATTAATTCCTTTTTGTTTGTTTTTTTTTTTCCTGTCATTATTGCTTGCCGGGGAATTGTTGTTCCGTATTATAACATTTGTTTTTTATCAACTTATGGGTCTGTTTTCTTCCTGCATTATTTAAATGGCCACAAAAGGTGCTTGTAATTTATGTGGAGTCGCAGAATATTCAGAGCATATTTTTGAAAAGTGAGTGGCATCCCTGATTCATGAATGCTTGCTCTCAGTCCTATGATCTTAATCCAGTAAAATTCTAGAATTCCCCTGACTGAGTGTGATTTGTTTGAATAAACATTGTTTTCTTGCTTCAAATCCTATAGGTGATCAGTACATTGCAACTTTGGATGACAGCCAGGTGGGAGAGGAAGAGGTTGGAGGAACTGAAACAGAGACCAGCATGGTGGACAACTGCATGTCTACCCAGACCCCTCAGTTTGATGATTATGTGGAGGTGGAAACCATTTTCGAAACAGCCACACGACGATCTGTCCAGACCCAGACAGACCCTCGTCTGAAGAGGAAGAAGTTTGGTCCCCTCAATCAGGATGCTGGCATCGATGCTATGGATTTTGATGAGTACGATGATGACATGTATCGCCGACGCCGACGAAAGCTGGAGGAGGATTATGGTTTATTTGAAGACAGTGAGCCTCGCAGAAAGTCAATCCGTCGCAACACAGAGGAAGCTCTGAAGTGTCCATTCTGTGAGAAAGCATTCATTGGACTGGTGAAACACATCAAGGGGAAACACAGAGATGAGCATAACTATGATGAGGAAATGAGAAATGCCAAATGGAGGGAGAGGATTATGAAGGTAAAGGAGAAATTCTTCTATTTCTTTGAAATCTGGGAATTTGATTAGACATAAACACAGTTGTTTAAGTTAGTTTTTGAGAATCTTAGGATTTTAATCTATTGCATCAGCCATGGGAAACCCTCTTTTCAGCCTGTGAGTAAATTGTAAGTGATAGTTGTCAATATATCAAGTTTAATAGAAGTTTAATGTTTTGTAAAGTGGGGGTCTTCTTTTGTATAGTGGAACAGCATTGCTGAATGGTTATGGTGTTGGACTCAAGATCTAAAGATTGTGAATTTGATTGTAAAGTGGGGGTCTTCTTTTGTATAGTGGAACAGCATTGCTGAATGGTTATGGTGTTGGACTCAAGATCTAAAGATTGTGAATTTGATTCCTGATTGCTGTTATGTACATTTGGAAAGCATCTCATTCAGTTTCTGCAGTCCACCCATCTATAAAATGGGGACCTGGTTGTACCAGATATTGAAAGATATTGTTAGAATGCTACCTGTAAATGGCAGCATCCCAGGGAGTTTGAGAAAGTCATAGAGTGATCCTGTCTGCTGGGGTAATGATAATATAAATTTGCATGAATAGGCTTTAGCAATACCAATAAACTGTATTGTTATAGCTCAGCATGAAATTTTTTTATCATGAATGAAATTTATCCTGAGACTGTTTTAAATAGGGGACATTGCATAACTCTTTTACTACCTTCCAGTTCTGTGTTTATCAGACTTTGATGTGTCAAATTGTGGTTTCAGTTTTCTGTTGCTTTTTTCAGTGTTGTTTTTCTTAATGTTTTTTTAGGTGTCAACCATAGGAATTGATGAGTCCGGTGAAACATGTACTGAGTGTGGAAAGGTCACCAAAAACATGAAACGGCACATGGAGCTCCACCAGCAAAATCGCATGCAAATCCCATGTCCCATCTGCTCAAAGGTATACGTGAAATACTCATAGATTGTTAGACCCATCCAAATACCAAACAGTCTGATTACCAAACTTGTGGCCAGACAACCAAAGCTTTATTATTTAAATGTTGTGGAGTAACATAATTTAACTCTCTGGAGTTCACGTATTGGGATTTCGTACGAATTCGTACGATGGCTGTGCAAATAGCCAGCAGCTTAATAAAATGTCACATAATTACAAAACAACATCAGAATTGGTAAAATATTGATATATAATGGTCAATCTAGGTCCTAAAACCAAAAAATATGCCAAATTTTCAAAAATAAACATAAACAAACAAAATTTGATGACGCGATCTATTTTCGTGTTCACCGCCGCCATCTTGGATTTGCGCTACGAGAGAGGAGAGCTGTCACTGTACATTTGGACAAAAATTTAGCTGAAAATGTCATCAAGTTAGCTAGAAACCAAGCTAGTTGNCCAGAGAGTTAAAAAGGGACAGTTGAGTTAATAAGGCTAATAGTAATAAGTTGTTTCAGAGCCCATTCAGTTTGACAAGGAGGAAAATGACGAAGTGGTGGGAAAATAAAACTGTTTGCTGTTTTGCCTATGAATGAAGACTTCTGAGTTCATACTGAGGATTACTGTTGTCCTTAGAAAAATAATAGTGATTTGTATTAAGAAATATCCAAAATTAAGATAATGCTGTCTCTGGACTTAGAACAATTCAAACGTAGCATTCAGCTTATGACTCAGTGTTGTGCTCTTGCAGGTTGTTCTGAAGACCGGAATGAGCTCTCATATGAGGACAGTTCACTCTGGTCGCAAGCCATACAAATGTCCCCACTGTGACTATGCCTCAGCTTTCCGAGGCAACCTGAACACACATATCAAGGTTAGTAGGATAGTCTTTGTCCTCTGACATAAATTTTCTATTTTCTGTGACATGTTATCACACATTTTATTTTCTAAAACTTACAATACTGGAATTTTCCTATATCATGAAATTAGTCTTGTAGATCACACTTTTATGTTTATGTAACTTATGGATGGCAGTGCGGTTCTATGTTTTAAGATGTTAATAGGAGAGGAAATAGAAATTTTAATCCAATACCTCCACCTTTGGTTTGGAATTGTTTGTTTTGCTATCAGTATAATGCGCAAGACGTTTGCTAGAAATTGCTGGTGTAATGAAATAGAAATTAATTGAAAATTTCTGTTTGTTGCATGTCAGATTGGTGTGGGAATTCATGTGATCAAAGAAATAAAAATGCTGACTGGGATCTCAGATGAATAAGACATAGCAGTATTAGTAATATTGGAACAAGAGATCACCATTATTAACTTGACTTAGATACACTGCATATTGAAATATTGATATATGAACAATGAACTATCTCTCACAGAGTTCAGCATATTTTGAAATGCAAGCTTTCACATTAACACTTTCAGTTTCAGGCTGAATGGGTCTTCTTAACAATCTTTTTATCCGTTCTTGTCTACAGGGCATGCATTTGCATACTCGTCAGTACCTGTGCAGCACCTGCAAAGCTGCATTCAAGACACTTGGAGCCCTTATTGGCCACACCAAGCGAGTGCATGAAAACTGGAAATCCCCCAATCAGAAAATCTTCATTTGTTCGGTGTGTGAGAAGCGGTTCACCAAAAAATACCATGTGGACAGACACATGCTTATCCATACGGGCGAGAAGCCCCATAAGTGCACGGACTGCGGAAGGTGTTTTAACAACAAGTCCAATCTTATGTCTCATATACAACTGGTAAGTATACAGAAAGTATTATAGAATCTCATGAGCTCAAATTGAAGGGCGGAGGAGGTGATGATTTTGAACTGATTATAATACCCCAGCCGATCAGCTTAATTGCCCTCTGCTTAATCGCAACTTCCGCTTAATCGCAACTATCCCCAGGGGACCAAATTTTACCCATAAAAAAAAGTCACTGGATAATTGCAACTCATTCTGGATAATTGCAACTCATCAGGGGCCCTAAAAATCAAAGATCAGCGGTAGAAGAATTACAACTGTAAATAGATATTTACACTGATGGCTAGAATTACGCAAGAGTAGCTTGGTTGACTGAGTTAAGTGACAGCTGCCATGCCTTGACAGGTGTGATAAGTCCATCCTCTCCATTTCCCCCTTCTCCTTGGCTTCGGCTATCCCTCCCTGATAAGGTTTCTGTGCATAATGTGGTAGGGCCCACTCTGCCTCGCCATCCCCCCTTTGCAATAAATGGCTGGAAATACCAGCTGCGCATAATTGCAGTTCCATTTAATCACAACTTTTTCTGTGGTCCCGAGGAGTTACGATTAAGTGGAGTCAACTCTGTATTGGTGCTCATGAGTAAAAGTTTATACTATAAGCATGCAGGTTGAATACTTGAGATTTGTTTGAGTAAAGTCCTAATTATCTCTGCTTTAACTAAACTTGCCTTGAAGAAGGATGTTATGATTGTAACTTCTCTTGCTACCGCAGGAAAAAAAACGCTGTGATTTGTGTAAAGTACAGATTCAGTCTGTATGTATTTCTTCTACTTGCTGCCTTAAATTATTGTTTTGAAATTTATTTGAAAAAGTCAACATTTGATAAATATTCATGCATGTATACACATGACTGCTGTTGTTATCCTCTGAAATAGTATCTGTTACATCTATGGGCAAAGATAAGACATAGATCTTCATGAAGAATATCCTCACATCAGACAGATATCTTGACAGTTTACCTCTTGACACTTGAAAGGTGTTGAACTACGATTTCATGATTCTTAAATGTCCACCTTCTTTATTTGTTCTTGTGAAAGATTTAAACAAGCAACTTTAATTGCCAAGTTTTATAACTTTGCCATACATCTCTTCAGGCTGAAGCAACACCGAGGTGAAAGCTGCAGCTTTGATCAGTACAAATTTATGGTATAAATATGGCTAACCTCTAAAAATAGAGAAATTAGAATTATGGGAAACTTACCCTGATGTTTTTGTTTGCTCCTCCACCCCTTAGGTTCACAAGAAGCTGTCCCCTTACATGTGTGACATGTGCCATGAGACTTTCAAGAGGAAGAAACTCTTGCTGGAGCACATTGGGAAGGTACATGTGGCCCATGGTGAACATGCCAAAGCAATGCAGGCCTACATCCGCAAGATTGAGGAAGCTGGTGATGATGACGATGATGAGATGGGACAACATACCATCACCATTGCCCCAGCAGGCTCATCACACCATGATGCCGATGACGGAACCACAACTGTGTATGCCCAGGTAGGATTATAGTGTTTACTCAAATGCTTTGCAGTGGTGTTTATTAATATTTACTTTGGGGGAGATATGATACTTATTATGTGAATTATGGTGAGTGATCCATTTAGCCTAATGTCTCATGCGTGTGACATATCTTATGGAGGGACATAACAAAAGTGACTGGTAAATTCTAAATCTTGCAAGCCCACTCACATGAGCCAGGAGTCCAGCCTGAAATGCAAATAAAACTTTAAACCATTCAGTTAATATTGACAGGGACAAGTTTATACCACCTCTTGAAACCCCATCCACTTGGATAATATGGGATAACAGCTTTGCCATCTGGTTTTATGGAGGTGTGAGAAATAAGATTATATATGCCCTGCTTCAATCGTATTGAAATAATTTTTCATTTACTTTGTTCCTTCGTCTGTCTTTGCTCCATGCTGTGACTCTGCTTTTCTTCTGCTTTTCCTTTCTTCTTTGGGCTCCTGTTTGCTGATGTTTGGAAGTTTCTGCAAAATCCCACCCAAAACTAATGGAATATTGACGTTGCTTAACAGTTTGTCAGTCTGGAGGCTTGTAACCTTGGTTAGTGCAATAAAATTGGTCATTCCTGGATTGCTGGAAAAAAAAAGATAACGGGGAAAGAGAGAGGACCCAGTTATTTCTTGAAACAAGATAGATCTTATTCTTAATATTTTTCTTCAGGTATCTGATGGCACTTATCAGGCCATGGTGACAGATGCATCCCAGGTCCTTCAGGGTCAGACTTTCACTACCTTACAGACTGATGGAGGAGAGGAGACCATCATTATTGTTCAAGCTGCTGACCCCAATGAAGTCACCCATGCCATTGTGGAACAAGATGGCCCCGTCCAGTATGCCATGCAGCCCGGTGATGATGCACCAAACTCTGATGGCAATGCTAGCTTTATCACCATGTAAAAGTAAGAGATTATTTATTGCCAACTATCAACTTTTTAAACATGTTTCATGTGGCACAGCTAGGGGAGATAATGTCAATAGAGACAGTGTTGTTAACTTACTGAGGACTGGTCAGTATCATACTAAAACCATACAGTTTCCAAGAATGGTTTGCAACATAAAGCTTGTGAGAGTTGGACTGGTGTACTGAAAATGCAGTATGTCCTATGACATTAGTATGCAGCCATGTATGAGGGATATCACGACATAGCATGCTGTTAGTCTTCAGACATTGTACAGTACAAGATGTATATACCTGTTTTCAGCCTTCAATGGGTTGAACTAAATTGTGGCATGCTAAAGTCTCAATTTCCTTGTTTCAACTTCATTTTGGTCAAGTCTGGTGGGAGTTGGATGAGGTATGAGATAGCAGTAATGCAGGAAAGGATCAACAGGCATCCCTTTCAATGTGCTGTTGTACTGGTCAATGGTTGCCCGTACTCACATGTTCTCTGAATAGTGAGCAGAAGAAACCTGAGTGAATGGTTATTGAAGAATCGATTCTCTGTTAGAGGCTTGGTCTTTAGGGTCCTTTTAGACTGGTTGAAACAAAGGTTAAAAAAAACAAAAGAACAGAAAAGTCTGCTGAATATATAATGGTTTGGAAACAGAATTATAGTTAACATTCATCTGCCATGTGATACAAGTGAGTTTATTGTATAAGCTCAGTGTTGGAGAAGATGAGCAATGAGTTAGGTCTCAATGCATCAGGGTGTATTTTGCTTTATGGAGGCAGCATCATAAATCGTTAGCATCTTCTGCATTGCGGAGCCTATAGTGTATCTTCATTTGTAAGTTATTTGATGTATAATTATATCATAACTTCTCCATTTCAGAAAAACTTACCCAAGTGATGTGGGGACAACAATCTAAAATTTGCTACTGATAGAGCACAGAGGAATTTTACAGTGGCTGAGGAGCTTTCAGAGTTTTGTGCATTGCCACATTTGCATTCTCAGGCTTTTGAGGTGTTCTCAGTTGCAGTCTCTGTGAATGTCAATGATAAAATTCTTTTTTGAATCAGACTAGCTTTTTAATTAAGATTTTCCTTGGTGCACGATGAGCAATATCTCTTTGGTGCATTCTGAATGGCTTTTTGATTTTGTCATGTTGAATAAAATGCTGCAGTGATGTACATAGTACGTACATGCAAATGGTCCTTCCCATTGGAAAGTGCTTTATCGTGCTCTGTAAATCCTAAACGATTCATCATTTTTGCAATGGGAACGATGATCTACTTGACGCCAAACAGCATACAGCTTTGTGAAATTGTATTCAGTTACACAGATTGATTGTACATCATAAGCATATCTGTTTGGTTGCTAGCATTTGACAAGTGAATCTTCATGTAGTTTAAGAAATAAACATTTATTTTAATCTTTTCAGGAATCATTCACACAGCATGTCCTATGTTGCTTCATAAATTCAGATCAGTCCTAATCTGGCTTGTCTTTGCAGCTGCTGGAAGAATTGGTCAGAGGTTGCTTTTTCTGAGTTATCATCTGTTATCAGTTTGGGCTGCAATATTTACTGAATGATATTGCCAGAGAAAGCTGTCTCCTAGCTGATTGGGTCTTCTTCACAAAGTAGTTATGTATGCTGTTTAAAAATAGCCAGCATTCTTAATGGTTTTTCATTAGGCCTATCAGTGCAAGACTCACATCAACGAAGAATTCAGTGTTTGAACAAGAGTTGTGTCCCCTAGACAGCTATGCAGCTTGAGTCTATTGTGTCACTTTTCTGTTGTTGATATCCATTGTCAGGTAACCTCTTAAGGGCTGGGCAGGGCTTTGATCGTTCAGTATTTATGAATCTTATTATTTGAGCACATGGTTATTCAAATCCTTACCAGCGTTGCAGTGTCACCAGCATTCACAGATTCAGTCGCTGGTCTTTACAATAGTCTGTGAGGTGATTTAGAGGTAAAGAAGTTGTCTTATATGCTAAAGATCCTGGGTTCAAATGCTGCTACTGGCAGATTTCCCCTGTGGTATTTTTCATTGCAATTAAATGACTCCCTCTTGTTGGCAGCGTGATGGAGGTCCAGGTATCTGATATAATCTTAACTATATTGAAAAGGGACACTAAAACATATAAAACTAACCAAAAGTGTCTGTAAAATAAAAAGCAGCTAGATCTGGTTCTATATCTCAACTTTTGTTGCCTTTGAATCCTCACTGTGTTCACATGATCACAACTTGTTCTTTCTTCATCTCCATCATCATCTCTGAAGTCCAAGCTGAGTGTGCAGGTTTTGTTAGCACGGCTTGGATTTGAAAAGTTTGATGAGCAGCTACCTAGACTCAAATCTTGCTCAGCCCTACTAGCCCTATGTTGCTGTATTTTAGGAATTCCACATCCATGTTGCAATGCTCACATTATTTAAGAGTCACTGGTTTTCTTAAGATGATTTGATTTTTGTCTGCATTATATGCTTTCAGGTGCCAATATATTTCTTCCAATTCCTCATTGTTGTCTACGATTGATATGGCAGTTCTGTTGCTGGTTTTTAGCACGGTCAGTTCATGTGAATTTGAGGAGATGATGGTTTGCAGTTTTTCATGGTAAATGTATTTTTATCGGGATTATCTGTTTCCTACAGTGTCATGCAATTTTGTTTTGTTAATGGAGCAAGAATGTGTCTTGTTACTTTAAAATGAGCAGAAATGTGAGACTTAGTTTATGTGGGTTTGGGGTGAGATTGGAGGGGTTGTGTAATTGACTCACAAGACTGACAGAAGATTTTAACACATTACTTGGTGTTTGTCAGATTTTCATCAGTTGGACTCACTATGTCTACCTTTTTATCCTGTTATCATTTGAGGGTGCATAAAGCACACATTATGCACAATTATTTGGAGTAAATTATTTTTAGTTCTTTAGATATTCAAGAGTCAGTTCTCTGGTGTGCTGTGGATGCTTGACTGCAAGATTTATCTCAAGTCATTGGTTCTTATCAGGATCTTATAACAAGGAACAATCCATGAGTGTTGTGAGTGTGGTGCTGTGTGGTCAATAGAAGTGAATGTGTTGATACTGACAGGAAGGTTTGCTTGCTGTTTTTGAATGCTGTCAAGCCCCCTTTAAATGATAAAACTGCCTGAAGAAAGCAATTTCAGAATGACAATGGAACTTGAATTTTTATCTTCTTTTTCGTTTCTTTTTTTCTTTTCCCGAGTTCTTTGCTGATTAACAATCATTGAAAAAAAGTCACCTTGACATTCCTGTATATATTTACCCTGAGTGTTATAAATGATGCTAAAGAGGCTGATGCTTAGTCATCATAATACATGCATTGTATAATCCAATACTGAAACTATTAAGTCATTCACAGACATTTCTGTGCTGTTGAGAAAAATGACATAATGGGTGCATGATGATAGTTTTCAAGCTTTCAGTACACTGTATGGTCAGAACTGGACTGAAAGCCTTTGTGTAATTTTTTGCTTCGTTCTAAGTGTTTGATTTTGTATGTAAATAATTATGTTGCATCTTTGAACCAGTGCAGAAATGTTTGGCTGTGTGTTGGTATTCTTGTAGGAGTGAATGATATTATGAGATAATGTGGAAATTAGTGCAGTTGACACAGTATTCCTGCTTTCACACAATATCTATTGGTTGATATGTTTGTGTTCATCATCTAAATGTCTTAGTGAATTTATGTATTAATCTGCATTGTGACAAAAGTGGAAATATATGATGGGGAAAAAAATGACCTTACTAATCAATAATGATGGACAGCAGTAATAAAGATTTATTTATACATGTATAAATTCCTCTTGATTTTTCATTTTTTTGTCTGGTTAGAATTGCATGCAGATAAGAAATTTATTACATGTGTAGTTTATAGCTTTCTTTGGCATTTGCAACTTGAATCAATGAGTTGGGCAAGTCCTTTTTATTTCTAAAAAATGTTCAACATTTAGAAGAAAAAAGTAATGAAGAGGAATGATAACTATAAACTGAGATGACTAGACTAATTTCATCTGCATGCACTTAAATAATTTTGTTCACTGAATCGAAATGACAGTAATTTTGTAGCCTGAATGGAATAGTTAGATATGTGAGCGCTAGAAGTCGGTGAGGGTACATGTATACTGCTGCGTGCTTTGCTTTTGAATGCATAAATTGTGAGCTAGAAAGGAGTGATTCCAATACCAATGATGTCTGGAACATTTGTGAGTCTCAAGATGGTATGATGAGAGTGTAA
>JAWQUT010000111.1:1012427-1014927 GCA_033807755.1 Ellobium chinense
CCCCCGCCCCTACTTAAGCAAACAAATAATGTTCAAAACTTATTTAACTGATGTCAGAATAATTCTGCCTTGAACGAAAGGTACAGTAACAAAATGAGAATGTTTACCTCGTACACACAAAAAGACAGATCCGTTTAACCAATGTGACATACAAATTGACCTTCACATTTGATGACCTATCTAGAATTCCATCAGATATTTTCCTTCGGGGAGGCCACAAACCAGAGCACAAACCTACATCTTCCATCTGGCAATCCTACATTGCATGGGGCCTTGAAGGTGGGGCGTTGGCCCTAGGTCTAGATTTAAGAATAACAAACACTCACAAGGTTAAAACAAGGAAGGAAAAAGGGTCATGATGATATTATAAGGTTAGACATCCTGTACAGTACCATTGTGATGGGTGGGTTGCAGTCTTGTGTACAGGTGAAAAGTGCTATTCTTACGTGTATATCAGGGGTTCTCAAACTGTGGGCGGTGCGCTTACCCCATGCGCGTACGCCATGCAAATTCTTAGGGGTTCGCGAAGAGCATAGTACTCACTGTTTATCAACACACACACACACACACACACATACACACACACACACACACACACACATACGCACACACGCACACACGCACACACACACACACACACACACACACACACAAAAATAGGCCTCCGCAGTGGTAAAAGAATGGATAAAATGGGTATTGAGAGAAGGAAGAGCAAGAGAGGAGAGATGGAGGGAGTCAGTTGGACGAATCAGACACACGCAGTTGATAGACCTGAAAGGAATCGTTGTAGATGGACACTGATCAAATACTAACGTATCCATTCTGCAGGGACGCCATAAAGCAACAGCAGCAGCAGCAGCAGTAGCGGCAGCAACGGCACAACAACAACAACAACAACAACAACAACAACAGATGCGAGTTCCTGATTGACCTTTCTTAACTCCTCGTAGATTTTGGCGATCGCTGACGAGGATTGCGCAAGATTACCTTGTGGCCTCATGGGGTACACCGCCAAAAAAGGTTGAAAACCCTTGACGTAGATCCTAATATCAAGGTCTCCGTGCATCATTCACCTCTTCTCTCAGCATGTATGACATTCTCGGTATCCCCGGTCTCCCCTGACGTGCGCATAACAAAATATCTTGAGCTCGCTAGAAAGTGCATCGGACGCCCAGAGGCGATGCAAGAAAGCCGTGAGCAAGAATTTGGTGCGCTGTCATTGCGATCGCTTGAAGCTGAAAGTCATTGTATCACAACACCTCAAGAGGCTTAATTTTGTTTGGGTACAGGACAAGGGTTCCCAGCCTGTAGGACAAGAGATTCCCAGGCTGGTTTTTCGCGAACCGAAGGTATGTCATGCAAATTCTAGAGGGCACGCGGAGAGAGCACCATATCAACCTACAATACGAGACACTAACTGTCTTCACCTTACTTGACTAAAACCAATGGTTGTATGCATAATCCATACGTTAGTTAATGCACTGCGTTTATTTTGGGAGTTTCCGTAGTGCTTTAACAAACGTAAAGATTAAAGATTATGCATACGGCCACTGGGTGAGTGGTTTTAAGACAGAGATAAGCGGCGTCACTTGGTCGCGCATGGCGTCAAGGAATGAGCCAATTCAGAAAGGATGAGAATCCCTGGTGTAATGAGCAGGTAGACACTAACAGATGCTCATACAGACTGTACAGAAGGGTGGAGTGTTCAGAAGAATGCTGAAAGAAAGAAAGAAAGAAAGAAAGAAAGAAAGAAAGAAAGAAAGAAAGAAAGAAAGGGTGTGGTTAGATTCGAACACGCGAACTCTTTGTTGGCACTTAGCATCCATCATCTTGCCGGCCGCCCAGAATCGGGTGTTGAACTTAAAGGAGTTTTTGTTTTCAACCTGTACGCTCTTGAGACAATGTGATGGGCGTTGTATGCCATCAATTTGTTATTCTTCCCATTTACTTCTCTGACAATATGGCTTCATCCTAAGTGAACCTACATGAAACAGTTCAGCTATCCCTTTGGGAACTCAGTGCCCTGCCTGCTTATTCCTTACTTCTGACGCAAAGTCTGTTTCTTCGTTGAGCAACGAATAGCTTTGGGTCGTGTGCATTTAGTCTGTTTTGTATCCGTCTGCCTGCCTGCCTGCCTGCCTGCCTGCCTGCCTGCCTGCCTGCCCACTTACCGGCCTGCTTGTCTGTCTGTCTGTCTGTCTGTCTGTCTGTCTGTCTGTCGATGCCAGAGGCTATCAGCCGTCACCTTTTCGTCTTTCTGCACCTGACGTCAGCAGGCGACTTTAGATTTACCTTTGATCTTAACGGTATTTCACCTTCGCTGGGTTGTCTCACCTTTAGCTTGGTTTCACGTAATGCTAGTAGTTTATACGGGCATAAACGTTATGTTATGTTATGTTATGTTATGTTATGTTATGTTATGTTATGTTATGTTATGTTATTGCTTATCGGCTTCATTGCAACGCGGAATGTCCAAACTTGCTCAGGCCCCGATCTCAAC
>JAWQUT010000111.1:1017427-1024519 GCA_033807755.1 Ellobium chinense
TATTTTCTTCCGATTAACTCCTGACAAATTTGGGCGACATCCAAGTTCACTCTATTATTTTCAAAAGCCTTGCATGTAGACGTTGCAAAACGTTTTGGGAAAAGAGGGAAGGGGTGTATGAAGGAAAATTGCGCATTTTGGAACTCTAACATTGATATCAACACGCCTAGCAGGCAAAATGTTTGAGTTTGTTCAAGTGTATGGCAAGGGAAGGCGGGGAGGGAGGTGTGGACGAGCCGGGAGATCGCACATTGTGTAACATAGCCTTTGTGGTTGGATCGACACGAAATTAACACAGAGGAAATAAAATGGTAGACATCCTTATCGCTTTGAATGAAAGTTGAAGGAGTGGGTAGGGTGTCAGCGGGTGGGTAGATGGGTGTATGGGGCGGGAGGAGATAGTCATAGGAGATCGTGCATTGTGTCAACGTGGCCTTTGTGGTTGGAAAGACACCAGATTAAATTAGGCGAAATATGGCCGACACCTTTATCGCGTGGACTGAGGGATGAGGGGATAAGATGGAGTTGATTGGTGAGTGTGAGTGTGTGTGTGTGGGGAATGCAGGGTGTTAGAAACGGGGAGACAGAACGGTATATCATGTAACCTTTGAAGTTGTTAAGGTTGGCAGCCAGCGTTCTACTGGTAAAAGTTTGGACAGTGTTTTGATGGTTGGGATAGAGTGCCAAGTGCCTGGCAGGTTGGCAGGTAAAGGACTGGAGGAAAGATTTGTTCTGCGCCTTGAAAATGGCGCAGTTTAGAAAGGGAGAGATTATGCTTTGTATCTGTAACATTATGTTGTTATGGTTGGTTGGTTTGATATACTTTGTTAGTAAAGGATTAAAACTATTTCCAGAAGTTGAGATGATAAGGGACTTGGGAAGAAATAAATTTAAAATGAAAATACTGCGTCATGTCCTGCATCCGTCGTCGTAGTACAGTGGATCTCTGTTAACCCAAACACTGCTTAACACAAAACCCTGCTTTAACAGTCCCAAATGCTTTGTTCCTCATAGCAAGCACTCCAGGTAACACCAAACTTCTGATTCAAAATTTAGTTGGAAGGGTGGATTTTATTATTAGAGTTTCCTTGTAATTAAAACCAGACATGAAATGCTTATATTAACTTGCAGGCTACATATCTGAAATGTTGCTGATTGCGGTGATAGGTTGGTGCAGAAACGAGGAAAGTCCTGTTTTTGCATTTAACATCTGTTAAGTTCGGTATGAATTTTTTTTTTGGGCAAAACTTGAAAATCGCATGGGCGGAAAGAATGGGGTGGTGGTCATGTATGGGGGATGAAGGGTTGAGAAAGAATTTACCAAGCGATAATATTAGTCATCATTTGACTGGACCCATTATGATAATGTACCTGTAGTCAGTTTCATTTAATTTATTATCAAACATCCACCAAGCAAAAGAGTGGAAAATGTAGTGTCGACTGAAACGGAACAGTGTAGGAACAAAGAAACGGTGCATTGTTTCTCATTGTTTTTTTAGTCCTTGAGATAGGCAATAAAAGGTTTGCAGGTAAAGAGGTTGGGAAATGTTAATGAAGAACATGCACAGGGTGGGGCTGATTGACGTTCCCTTGTACGAGCGGGTGGTGTATCAGGAGCAACTGGGGAGGAATTTGAACACAAACAATTGTGAGGTCGTGTTAAGGAAACATTGGCCTGATTTAAATACATAATGGTTTCAAGAAGAACAAGAGAAAGAGAAACAGGAACAGTAGTGGGGTGTATGCTGTACCCGTTTGAAAGTCATTATCATTTTCTTCAGGTAAACTGGGTAATTTCCAAACCAAGGTTCGAATTCCGGAGTTACGGCGACTTCTCCCCCTTTCTTTCAAGTTTTGTTCTTGGTTTGCCAGATAAACAGCGGTCGTGGAGTTTTTCCCCCCTTGTTGTCTATCTGAACTTCGAAAATAGTTCAGATGACGTGGGCTGGTGCCAGCCATGAGCCTGCCTGGCATATCACGGGGAGGAAAACAGCGCTAAATCTGGCCCAACCACCTGTACAGGAGATGGGCGAATTTTCGGTACTTTATGGTTCGATCGTGGGTCATTAGGGGTAATTACTTTTCGTGTTTGCTTGGATTGGTATTGTGCTGTGTGACGTAATCGCGTGGGTAGTTAAGATAGTCAGGAACAGTATGGCATCTCAAATTCTTTTTCTTCTTTGATACAACCGAAAGGGCTGTCCCTTGATGTAAGTTTAAAACGATTAATTTTTAAAATTTCATTCATTTCCTTTTTATCTTTCTGCTCAGTCTCTTTGTCAACATAACGCATTCCTGTCATTGTGTCCCTTTAAGTCTGTACCATAATTACTATGAGAACACAGTATAGTAGTAAAAGCTTCCAAGGACAAATCGAGGGCCGCACCATAAACTTTAATAACTCGTTCTGTGAATGTAGAGAGATACTGTTATCATAATGGCATAACCTTGATAACACTCGCGGAAGTCATTCGAAAATGATCGCACTGTATTCTGGCAGAAAGGTTAGTGTAAATCAGGCGAGCAAAAAACCCGGGAGTCTTTCTTATGTTTAGGGTACCTTATGTTTGTCCGTTTACCTGTTCTCAGTGTCTTGAACCGATAAAGTACGTAAGGGAGGGGGGTCCGCCTTTTCTCGGATTTCCTGCGTAACTCATTGCACCAATAAATAAAGGATGCTTATTGTGTTGCACTTTGCAGCTCTTCCAGAATAGAAAGGGGATGTATGGAACTCTTCAGTTATAGTGCCTGGAGTTGTTTTCGACTATTCCAACCTTGTACAATCCACAGATTTCAGACCTGATCGTGGTTTGATTGGGAGAAAAATATGGCCTGGTTTTTTCGCTTTTTGTGTAGGATGATCAGTTTTTTGGCTGCCGCCCTTCTCTCCGAATTGATTCTTCCGTCAGACCACTGATCTCATGAGGCAGCCACCTGTTCTGGCCCACGTCAAGACAACCCGTGCAGATAGATGTGCAGAGTTCTAAATTTCTGTCGAACTTTCGCTACAGTGTGGACTGTCGTGACGTCGGATCTGTTGTAACGATCAGGGTGGATGGAAGGATCGTACCTGAATTTGATTCTTCTTCTGTCAGACCACATCGCACAGGAGCTGCTGTCCACCTGTTCTGACCCACGTAAAGGCAATCCGTTGTAGAGAGACGTGCCGTGATTCTAATTACCGTTGAACTTTCGCTACTTTGTGGTATCGATCAGTGTCGATGGAAGGATCGTATGTGTTCTAATGAATTTGATTCTTCTGTCAGACCATGCCGCTCAGGAGGTGCCCATCTGTACTGGCTCACGTGAGACAAGCGGTGTGAAGTGAGCATTGTTAACAGTTCTTTTCGACTTTCGCTACACTTTGGAGTCCTTTGCCATCGGATTGGTCGCAGAATGTCTTAATAGTTAAGAGAATTTTACTGCTACTTTTTCGTGAAGAATAGATCATAAGCTAAAGATCTCTGGATAACGTGTATATTCGTGTTCTTTGTTACAATTTCACTTTCAATAAACTTTGGATACCCATGTAATCCTTCGGAATTGTAGTCAGATAAGGACAGATGAGGAGAGCCATACATAATCTTCATGACAATAGAAAGATCGTAACCAAAGATTCATAGAGATGCCGGATTCTTACTTCTATCCAACTTTCGCCAAGCTTTGGACACCTTTGCAGTCGGATTTATAGGATACCTACATGTATATGGATGGAAAAGATCTTTCAGGGAGATGGCGGAAGATCCTTGGATATATATATCCACTTTTTAGTGTTGAATGGACGTTTGGATGATCTCTGCAGAGCCACATTTTGTCTGAAGCTTGGATATTTCGTGGCTAGAAGTGAAGTCATTTTGCCTGGCCCTAAAGGAATGCTCTTGTTCTGAAGGCACCATCAGCGAAGAAGGATAGACATAATTATCTTCTTGAAGTTCATTCCAAGAATTTTAACGTCTTCAAAAGCTTGGTTACCTTATCGCTAAACGGAAAGTCACCTTATCTATTCATAAAGAATTGTCTCGCTCAGACAGTTCAACCAACGAAGTGAAGAATAAACTCATCTTCTCTAAATCCGTTCCAAAAAGTTTGACATCTCTTCAGAAGCTTGGCTGTTTCGCACAGGAAAAGTAATTTTGTCTATTCCCAAAGGATGACTTTGCCTAGAAGTATTCATCAGTGAGCGTGAAAAATAGCCCCTATCACCTGCAAAGATCGTTCCAAAAAGTTAATGAAGCAGTTCTGTATTCTTTCCAAGACTTGTTTTCGACTTTGACTGTCAGGACATTATGTTTGTAGTGTTGCCAGGAATTCGAGACGGGCCAGGATATGCTGTTCCTAATCGTCAGTGTGAAATGGAAAACGAACAGGTACGTATCAACGACTTTCTAATGAACACCTACCAATGGCCTTTGTTGTGGTTGCTATGTTTCTCTTGAAACTTTGCCAAATCCTTAGTCGCTTCGTTCATAATTTATGACGAATCTGCTTACTCAAGTAAGTTTACCATAAAAACTTCTTAAGTCTCTGTGAAGCATACAATGTCACTACAAAGGCTGATCAGTAGTGTTCATACAACAGCCCTGGCCATGTCATTTTTTTTTTTCGGATGAGTGAACTTGCGAAAATATGATCAATATGTTTGCTTATCCAAGGCATTTATAACAAGATAATGACGGGTATCAGAACCACGAACCCCTTCTAAGACCATTGCCTTAATAATTTTTTGACGCTATTCCATCCACTACCGCCATCGGCACTACCAAAGTCACACTCTGCAGCACTACTAGAAACCATAATATACTGCATACTTCATCCATCTAGCACCATCATTCTCATCCCCACAGGCACCACCGCCACTCCTATAACCATAATATGCAGCACCATTAATAACCACCACCTCTGACTGCACATTCCACCTACTATGATTACCACATCTCCGCGGGCGCCACCACCATACCCACAACCAAATTCTGCAGCACCATTAACCGGCGCCGTCCACTCACTGGCACATACCTATCACTCACACTGCCCTTGTCCACCTGAACACAATCCCGTAAGTACTCACATACCACTAACGCTACCTACGTTTACAAACATGTCACGCGCGCAGGGATCCAGTCCTATTCTCCCCCCGTCTTTGGCCCTTGAGAACAGTCAGTTATTTATGTGGTGGATATGCTGTGAGAAAGATAACGTAAACAATAGTAGTAAATAGAGAAAGGCTCTTCCTGTCAGAACTGAAGATATAATACTGACATACTAAGCATAATATTTATAGTCTCTCGTGTTTTCGGTACATCTTGCGAGATACATTTCATCTGTCGGAACTGATTGTGTTTCAGAAACATTGTGCTGTGTTTATATATTTATAAGTTGATCTAGCCGCTCTTATGTACTCGTCAAAACATCCCAGCAAGTTCTTCCCAGAGATGAACCTCTCTCCGCTTTAGAACTCACACAAAAAAGGGGGAAAGGGAGAGAGAGAAAAAAACAGGAGATGGGGCAGATTTTTTTCGATTTTAATGCCTAGTGGCCACTACAAAAAGCATCGCTCACCTGATCTCCATGTACGCATTTCACCCAAGGCGAATCTGGATGAATTAATTTTTATCAGTTGCTTCAATCGCTGTCTTTAGCCAAGCTGTTCAAAGGTTAGGAAAGCAAAAGGCATGACACATGTTAGGAAATGCAAAAGTATAATAAGTTTTTCGCACAGTTTAAAACAAAATACAACGTCATATGCATAAATCTTCAAGACGTAAGTTCAGTGGATTTGTTTCGTTTCATGTGTTCAGATGGAAGATTTGATTACAAGATCAGTGAGCTTTGCCGCAGAATTACATCGAAGTAATTATTAAAAATGATAACAATCTTCATTATATCTTATTCATTACTGATTCGAAACGTTTATGAATAGAATCGTATGTCTTCAAAATAATACATGTGAAATACGGCTTTGTTCCCAGACTGGTTCGCGATCGAAATAATAATCACAAGTTTACTTTCTGAGTCATTTTTCTTCCATTACCGATTTGACCCAGCCAAGAATGTAACTTTATCATCGGCCAGATCTGTTTCTTGTCGAAATGTGCCAAACATCTTGTGTTCTATTCTGTCTTTCCTTTCTTCATTTCTTTCTTTCGCTTACTCTTCTTCAGCGCCAGCCAGTGTTCTCTCCCTCTCTCTCCCGATCAAGACTAAATATAGACGTATTTAATGGACAGTACATTAGCGCCAGTAATTGCGATATTATCGCTCTCAATATCACAGTTTAATCGAAAATCGGATATGAAAGCCGAAGAAGCGGTTCCATTAAGTGAAACTAATTTCACCTTTTTATTCGACAACAAATGATCACTTCCGCTGACGTCTGCTCTAAAAAGATAAACCTCACTTCCCCGCCCCTGGCGTCTTCGCAGGCGCTAAGCCACCTTTTCGCTTCAGAAATCGTCAGAATTCGCTTTCGCAAATATGTGGGTCAACTCACAGAATGTAGACTATAATGCAGTATCGGAAGACTTCGAGTGAGCAAAAAGAAGAGGAGAAGGGCATGGTGATGGTGGTTGTGTGATTTATTTCTCCCGTTTAAATCAAGATCTTGGGGATGAAATTCACGCCCTGAGTGCCGAAGACGCCCGTTTATCGAACTCCATATCTCAACCTGACCGTAAAATTTGGGAGTACAAGGCCGGAGTGGCAGGCCTATGAAACGAAACTAATTTTGGCTTTTTATTCGACTCCCGAACTTCTTTTTCGTATAAGAAGTAACATCAGTATTCACTATCAAAATATATGGCCACAGTCGAGGGGACATGGTGGAAAGAAGTGAATGTGACATGTCTTTTTGAGATCTAGGTTTAGCGGACGAAGAAAATCATGCCCTGTTCCAGAAGTCTAATTCAAGCAATATCATTTTTTTAAAGGTACAGACTACCAGTCAATACAGACAACTGCAAGGTGAACGACATTTAGAAAAAAAAGGTAAAAATAGACGGAAAAGAGAAAAAGGTAAAATCAAATAATGGAGCGAAATGTTCGAACGCAAACCAGATAGATTCATCTTCTTGAGTGTGTTAGGAGGCTTGGGGGTTG
>JAWQUT010000111.1:1026971-1062195 GCA_033807755.1 Ellobium chinense
AAAACATTATTGTAGAGATCATTATATCATTACAACTAAATATTATGATTCTGCCCGACGACACAAAACTTTTTAAAAAACGTATAATGAATTTAGTAAAAGTAGTCAAGGTTTCGTGTTTAACACTTTCTCAAGACTGACAGTGCAGATATATGACGTACAAAGAAAGTCATTATATCGTGATTCCTGATCGTTCCCTGTCTGTGTGGAGAGAGGCAGCCTGTTCTTCTCTCACCATCTTTCTGTTAAAGGGTATGGCACCGAGCATCAAGTTTAGATTGTCCGTTTCTTTTGTTAGCGCTGCCAACATCTACATTCAGGTACTGGCGTTCGTTGTGAATGTAATGATGTTTTTCAGGTACGCTCTCCCATGTTTAGTCTGCCTGCACCGTCAGCGGTCCTCCCATCCTCCAACTCCTTATAATGGCACAACTGATTCCACGTGCGAACAAGTCTTCGGGTACATTGAAATGCTTGCAATTTAGAGGAGTTGCAATTCTGTGGCTCCGTGCAATTTTGGTCACCTAGAATTTTGTAGAATTGAGAAAAATGCCCGTGGAAACAAAATTATTAAACAGACCGATAAAAATACCAAACATAGACACATGCAACATCACAGTATATTGCCAAGAGTTATGTGAACTTCCCAACATTCCAGGATGATCGATACGTTGTTTATCTGTTGTTGTCTTGGCAATTTCTTAGTTTTTTTGTTTTTTCCTTGAATCATGTAGTTTGCCAGACTTATGCATCAATACCACATAATATATTCGAAGACATTGTAGTATGGAAAATGTAGTCTTCGATTATACGGAAAATGTTCTCATTAAGTGGGACTTGTGATTAGGAGGATTGCGATTAGGAGCGGTGTAGTATCATGCTTTTGTGGAGGCCTACATTTCATCATGATCACCATCTTCTTCTTCTTCTTCTTCTTCTCTCTTCCTCTTTTTTATGCGTCTCTTCACATAGACTTGGCACATCAGCAGACTTTGTGTTATTGTTATTCTCATGTCAGTTTTCTCTCTTTGCATCTCTCATGCAATCTCGTTACGGATTTTAACTATGACTAAGAACAAAGACAAGCACAGAAAGACAGGATTCCTCCTGCTCTTGGGAAATGCAACAATTTTATGTTTCTTGACGGTGATTCTTGGAATAATAGAAAAATCCGCTAAACTCTGTGGAGTGGGAAATCTACTCATTTCTGAAGTTCTTCATCTAGAGAATATAGTTTTGGGTTGTTCGGAAGTCTCAGAATAGGATGACCACTCTAGGAGACCATGAATACCACTGAGTAATCAACCCACCATCTGTGGAAAGTTTTTGGGAGTGTAATATAGAGATCCTGCGCATTAACGATGGGATCTCTTACCATTGTGGGAACAACATTAAATCTGCATTGTTAACAATACTAAAGATGCATTCACCACGAGTGACTTTTGTAAGTTGTACGATGGTAAGCGATCTCATCGTCAGTGCGCAAGCTCTCAAATAATAAATTAAGCCGTTGAATGTCAAGATTATTAAAACTTCGGGTTTGGACATTTTGAAACTGGTTCAGTCAGCTAGCCGCAGCCGTTCTTAAGGTAATTTTTAACGTGGCATGTTACGCACTGAGTGTCTCTTAAAATGGAAAAAGTCTCAGCAGAGCTGTTCACTACGTAAATTATATAATTTTAGCTTTTGGAAGCCGTAGATGCCTTTGTCTCTGAACAATTGTCCTTGGAAAAGGGTCTTGGTTCTTAGCAGAAATTTAGAGAAGGATATTTGTCTTCCTGTATGAACCTTGCAAAGGGAAATGATTACAGCAGCAATAACAAATACTAACACAAAACCGAGAGCAAAATAGCAGCTTTACAGCAAAAAACAAGCGGGAGAGGCAGCAATAGCGACAGCAGCAGCCGGAGCAGCAGTAGACGAAGAAGAAGAAGAAGAAGAAGAAGAAGAAGAAGAAGAAGAAGAAGAAGTTTTGGCAGCAACCAGAAGAGAAAAACTGACAGCGTCGACACTCCATACCTCCATCACTCCTTCCCGCGAAATTTGTCTGAATGACCTGGAACAACCACCGCTGACAGAAATAGGCCCCCCTCTTTCTATCTTCATACCCCTCTATCTATCTTCATAACCCCCTTTTCTCCTCTCTTGCTCTCAGCATGCACGTGAAAACGAACGTGCATAAAACATCACCGTTCACCCGCGATTGCACACACTTGTTCTGGGATCTGCGACTTACGTTCTTACCTGAGGGGGGTGTCTTTCAGCGCGCTTAACCAACAGATTTCTTAAGTGCAAAACCATACTGTGGTTTCACTTTTTCTTCTCCGTCTAAACATTGGTAAATAAGAGTTTACATATTCTAGGACGTCATCGCTAAGAAGAAACAAAAAAAGTCATGTTTATGAAAACATTTCCTAAATGCAGAAGAGCACACGCCAGCACAAAAATATACCGCACTCCATTGTTCCACCTGTTTCGGGACACTGCCATGGACTTAAGAAAAATGTGAAAAAAACAACAACATAATGAGAATGGATTTAGCAGAACTGATGGAATTGTTCTACCAGGAACCCAGTCATGTATCATTTTTTTGTGTTTTTCTGGAATTTGGAACAACTGCCAATGATTTGATGGATTAGCCTTCGGAAGGTCAGTGCAGGTCACCTTGTTATCGGATGCTATTTTGGGAACAGTTTTATTTTTAGCTACAGGTAATAACCCCCCATGTGTTTGTTTATAATATATTATGGCAATTATGTGTGAAAATTTGAGTGGGCGTATGTATCATTTGTGTGGGCGTGTTAGCACTTAGTGTGTAGATTACGTGTGTCTCCTTTGAGTGAGCACTTTTTAGCTTCGAAAACAATCACTGCTTCACGTTGGGGAAAGTTAATGGGGTCGAGGAAGGAGGAGACGTTTCTGTTAAGACGTGGTCGTACATGAAGTATACAGTAAAATCGCACGAAGTCGAATGTCAGCGGAACAGCACATAATTTCGAATTTGTGTGAAGGGCTCAAGTTCATGAATAACATTTTTTGTCGTTAATTAAAGAGCCAGAGCATTTCTGTGGGTTCGTGGTCGTTTTGAGCAAATTAATTTCGAAGTTGTAGAATCGAATTATATTTGTCTATTAGCAAAACGGAGCCTGACCATGTGATTTTAGACAATGCCTTTTACTAACTTTTAGCAGTTCTCTTTAAGCGAGAGGAAAGAGGAAGTTCTGTCTTAATTATCGCTTAGGAAACCAGTTCCTTTGGAATGTTTAGATTCTTTTTACGAGTTTGAAATTTTACACGTCACCTATATGTCTAATTATATCTGGTTTGTACGTTTATTTCAACATGTCCAAGCCGCATATGACAGTTTGTGGACAAAACAAAAGCTCATACAAATACAGTCTAGTCGTTTGCTATGGGGGAACCTTCCGGGTAGAATAAGCAGAAGACAATTTTTTTGAAAGATGAGGATGTGACATTTCAAAACGTAGTTACTACCATGTCGTCATCTCAGTTGCAAAATCTGGAGACATTTTGAAGATGTACTAATGTTAATATTAGGGGCAACGTTAAAGCGTTCTTGAGAGAGTCACTGGACAATATCTAGGGACCTTCTCTCTTCTTTAACATTGAATTTTAACTTCAACTTCAATCTCTATATTAGGCATTTTGCCAATCATTTTCATAATGTATACATAATCAATATACATCTGGCCCTGTCCTTAAACCCTAACCTATGCACACTTTGGAAGAGGTCCAGGATTTTGACAAATGGGCAAGAACACAATTGTTAACTGAGATGTCGACATATCATTTTAAAAAAAATATGTTTGAACACCATGTAATTTACCTTGGCATTTTTTGTTCTTTCTATTCTACTTATTGCTTCATTTGCATCATGTGATAGTAATTTGAGCAGAGCGTTATCAAAGCTCTAAGCTAATTCCTACGCACCCCATATGGAACTGCTTTTATGATAACAATTACTATTTAATGTGAATGATCATTACTATTTGTCAAACCATAGGTATACTGTTAAGTCATGAGTAGTGCATAACCCATTCATCAGATTCCGAAGATCTTCATATTGGGTCAGAACTCTCCAAAACAATGTGGCCTGCAGAAAATCTCTGCGCACCGACATCTCGCGCACGTGCGCACGTGCGATAATAGTGTAAGCATGCTGCTAAATGTCAAGAAGGTATTTAATATGTTTTATATCGTTATTTATCTCAGGGGACCAGAAAAAGAGGGAGAAAGTGTTTCACAAATGCCGGAGATATATCTTCAGACGCGCCGAACGGCTTATTTAGATAATGCAGATCAAATTTCGGTGGGGAGGCCATGTGCATTGTAGAGAGGGTTTTAGATTAAGACATGCACCTTCATTCTTTGTCTAACTGTCGCTTTCTTTTGTCGCTGTAAGTTCTTGCATGTTCGGCAAGCTGATTTTTATAATACTGGTTTGTACATGTCCATTTATCCTCTGTCTGCTCATCGTTTAGGGTAGATAACGGATTAGGGAAGGCAGGAAAGATGGTTAGGTTATGATGAGCAGCATATGAAAGCTGGACTGTTCTCTGAGTTCAAGAGATTTATTAGGCGTTAGCCAAACAATTCAATTCACACGTTGATAGACTTATTCAATGCCAAAAGAACATCCACAGAAAAAAAAAACCACAATAAGTACATTACCTGAAAAAAGAAGAGGAAAAAAAAAACCTGCTTAGAGAAAGAAAGGAAGAGGGAGAGGGGAAACCCTTACTATCTATATAATTTTTCACATACAGATACCAGAGGAGCCAGGAACAGTGATGTGAAAAGGCGATAGGGGAGAGTATAGTGTAAGTTTGTTTTTGTATGTCCTTAATGAAGCGCATTGGATAACACTGGGCATCTCAGTCTGTCTGCGGCCCCAAAATTACTGTCGGTTAGGCAGACAGCCGGCTTCAGACTCCAAGAGTCTCCGAATAGGTCATAAACCTTAGAGGACAGCAGCTACACTATAGATAATGCTATGGCAACAACAAGAACAGCAACTACAAGAACAGTAACAACAAGAATCGCTGCGTATGAGAAAACAGCCGAAGGAAGTCAAACGAGTACACCCTTTTGACTTGTACTGATGAAGAGTACATGGTACATAGATTACCAGTCAGACAAGACCGAGTCACTGAACTCCCCGTGCGGTATGCAGTCAATTTCCCGCTGGTGGTTTCATTGTTTTCATTCACTGTAACGCTAAGGTGTTGGGGCTGTTCCATGGAACAAGTCTTGCCTTTTACCGTGAAAACAAAGCCCCATGTTCATCATGCGGAGTGTTGGCCAATCTTTCATCCCATATATTTACTTGTTTAAAAAAAAAGCAACAAATCCACATGAAAACATACATTTGTTCAAAGAGTTGGTTTTAGGGTTAAAGGACAATCATTCTGTCGTGAAGTGGACCTGTCTTCAAAGTTTAGTTTAAGGTGTTGATTAGGTTAAGATCTGTGAGGAACTCGGTATAGAGCGCATATTGAATGCACGTGGTTGTAGGTGTGCAGACGCTCACGGGATATTGCCTTAGCAGTGAGTATAGGGCTCCCGCTCAATAAATGATGATAGAAGTATGTACCATACTGACCCGTGCCAGAATTGTTAAGATTGATGAGGGATGACATTGAGCATAACAGGATGCAAGGGTTTTCAGTTTGTGAGTATACTGTACCCTCTGTGAAGGAAGGCAGTGGGTGTGTCTGTTTGTTGGGGAGCGGGTGGAAAGGCACCAAGGATTTTCAGTTTGTTGATATCATACCCTTGTGAAGGAACCACACTTGGCATCACAACATACAAGGCCGTTTGCGGGTATCTTGTGCCCTCTGAAAGAAGACAGTGCAAGTGTATGTATTTAGGGGAGACTCTGGGCATCACAAGAAACAAGGGTTTTCAGTTTGTAGGTATCTGTACTTTCTGTGATGGGTAACATCGGGAGTGTCTAATGAGAAAGGAAATTAAGGAAATCATTACAAAATGCATAGGTTTTCATCTTGTTTTCATCTTGTTTTCATCTTGTTTGCATGTGGAACTCTGTAAAACAAAACACTTCCAACGTTTGTATGTTCCAAATAACGGAAGACAATGAGCATTACAGTATGCAAAAGTTTTCCGCTTGTGGGTGTCACATACCCTTTGTGATGAGAAACACTTGGAGTGCCTTACAGAAAGGACGTTGAGCAAATTATTACCATATGCAAGAGTTTCCGTATTGTTTGCATATGTATCCTCTGTAAAGCAAAACAGTGTGAGTGTCTGTATGTTCACAATATGAAATGACTATGATCATTACAAGAGGCAAGGGTTTTCAATTTGTCGGATTCTGCACTCTGCACTAAATTAGTAAGGAACAGGGCATCATTTGTGTGCTCTCTGCAATTAGATAAAATAGCAAGCCATACCCCTTCCTTAGCAAAGGAAGTATCAATCTTTAGGCAAGCCAAGGTGGTTGTGACTAATGCGGAAGAGATAGAAAACAGTGCACTGACTTGCGAGTGGAGTTTGCTATACTTATATTTCTGTCTCATTCTTTATCATAAATACCACTGTTGAGTCTTTCCACGCCGTTAATAAGACATTCCGCTAACATATTATTTGGAACCATAGGTGAATGCCGCCATGTTGCCGAGCTTTTTCTTCCGGTTTTGACAAAAGATGACACATTTCTAACAAACTTGTAGTGGGTGTGCATTCTTCCCGACTGTAACTGATGTGTGCCAACCCAAAACATACCCTATGTTAAGGAGTGTCCTCAGAATATAAGAACGGTCCCTTTCCTAACCTCGCGGGGAGCAAACAAACATAGCCCAGTAATATTCAATAAAAGGCAACAGCAAACCATCCGGATGGTTTCTTTTGGCCGATCGCAGCCAGACTTTTTCAGTCCCCCTGAGAAGTTGCGCTTTAACAAAGTCGATCACATATTCTTTGCGAGACCCCTTTTGGCTGCATTCTATAGAAAGACACTTTCCGAGTTTTCTTTTCTTTACCAGACAATTTATGGAAACTTTTCCCAGTGGGAACCCCTTGAAGAACCAGGTTCATTTGTATGTTCCCTGGCAAGAGACCTGAGGTCAGTGATAGACCTTACGAAACGATCCTCCTGTCCTGGCAGGCCTTTCCGAATCGATTGTCCTGAAAATGTAAGGGGTGGGGATCTTCGCTCTTGCCCGGATGGAGAATAGCCGTCATTAAAGCTGGAGAAGATCTGACTGCTGTTGGAAAGAAAGTGGGTGAATGGGGTGGGGATAGAGGGGGTACAGGGATGGTTGTTACGGATCATCATAATATCCTAAAGAAAAAGAAAAGCAGAACTTTACATGCGGTTCAGGAAACAGTCTGTCATGTTTGCCCGCGCGTCGTTTCGCCAGGATTGAGAAGTTTTTCATAAAGGCTCCAGAAGTTGCCTTGGTATGCTAGTCGTTTATCTCAGTCCCCGTCCCCCTCGGCATTTTTACGTGACCTCACACTATTATTACTCCAGCAGGCCTGATCATAGTCGGGCTTTCTCAACTCTTTTGAGTTTTAAATGTCTTATCTCCACTCCAATGTGTTCAGAACACACAGGATTAGAAACCTGGTAGAAGGTGAAGATCACTCTCTCTCTCTCTCTCTCTCTCTCTCTGTCTCTGTCTCTCTCTCTGTCTCTCTCTCTCTCTCTCTCTCAGACAGCAATGCACACATTTCCAGCAGCCGGACCGAATCTTCTGACCTCATCTACTCCCCTTTCTTCCCTGACCCACTCACTCATGCATGAAGACATCACTAATGGTAACGTGTCCGCACAGATTACGGTACGCTTGTCTTGCGCCAAAGGGGTCGTCTCCTCTGGACAATCGCAGAGAGCCCCATTACACTGTCCAGCCAGCCTTTTCACAGAAAGCGTTGAAGGCCTATGTTTTGATGCACTATAATGGAGATGGCCTTGGGAGGCAGAACAAGGATGGGCGGAGGATTGGGGGTCGGAAAGAACTTAAAAAAAGGAGGAGAAAAAAACCGTCGCCCCGCCGGAAGACTGGTACAGTATATCTAAATTTGGGGCCCAAAAAACAGCTTTTGATGCTAGATGGGGGAGTGGCCAAGGCGTACATCTGGCGGAAAGACAGGCTCTCTACTCTGCATAGAAAGTGAGAAGACGCATTTTCAAATTTGATTGCAAGTCTATAGTTAGTAAAATCGTATCCGAATAGTGATGTAAGCAAAGTTACAACCTTTACTCCTTTCTCAGTTACTTGGTAACGTAGTTTTTCGGGTTACGACAGTTTTCCACCGAGGCGACGAATTATGATGGGTTGCATTGTGCTATCTCGTACTATGGAGACGGTCTTGGAAAGCACAAAGGATAAAGGGCAAAGAAGGAGGGTAGTATTAAGAAGCCGTTTTGTTGTGCCTAACTTGAAGATGGTGATCACGTGTGTTTACTAAAGACCAGTCTGAATTCTCACGATATGCATTATGTAACTAAATTCGCTTAATTGCAGCTTCAAGATAACGTAGGGGCTACCCAGTAACTTTTATGTATAGAAACTGTTTTACTTCAGCCGTGTCCTCTGACAAATCGCGACTAGGCGGATAACCGTTACGGGATATCGATTGTATTCTGCATACGTTATGGAGATATTCTTGGAAGGCAGACATGGGGAGAAACCAAAACATATAGAACGGATATGCAGACCATAATATACGATACATATTCTCGGGGGAAGATTGAGAAGATGATGTGCTTTTGTCGTGCTTTAGAGGGGGTTAATTGTCAGGGGGTCGCGTTTTAAGACACGCAAGCGTTTGAAAGGGAGCTATGCGACATGACCATACTAAGGGTTGTCTGCCTGCCTGCCTGCCTGTCTGCCTGTCTGTCTGTCTGTCTGTCTGTCTGTCTGTCTGTCTGTCTGTCTGTCTGCCTCTGTGACTGTCTGTCTGCCTTTCTGTTTGTCAGTCAGTCTATCTGCCTGCTTGCCAGTGTTTGTNCCAGGGCCGTCTTACCCGCAGGGCACTATGGGCAGTAGCCCAGGGCCCCGGGCTCTGGGGGGCCCCGGGTGTGAATTTTTTCAGACACATGGTAGGCCTATAGACTTAACCTTTTACTTTGTATCAAGAAGGTAAGGGGCCCCGTGGGGCCTGACTGCCCAGGGCCCCCGAAATACTTAAGACGGCCCTGGCCAAGGCGTACATCTGGCGGAAAGACAGGCGCTCTACTCTGCATAGAAAGTGAGAAGACGCATTTTCAAATTTGATTGCAAGTCTATAGTTAGTAAAATCGTATCCGAATAGTGATGTAAGCAAAGTTACATCCTTGACTCCTTCCTCAGTTACTTGGTAACATAGTTTTTCGGCTTACGACAGTTTTCCACCGAGGCGACGAATTATGATGGTTTTGTCAGACTGGCCATGGGGTTGATGATCATGCCAGCCTTTCCACAGGTTGCATTGTGCTATCTCGTACTATGGAGACGGTCTTGGAAAGCAGAATGGAAAAAGGGCAAAGAAGGAGGGTAGTATTAAGAAGCCGTTTCGTTGTGCCTAACTTGAAGATGGTGGTCACGTGTGTCTCCTAAAGACCAGTCTGAGTTCTCACGATATGCATTATGTAAATAAATTCGCTTAATTGCAGCTTCAAGGTAACGTAGGGGCTACCCAGTAACTTTTATGTATAGAAACTGTTGTACCTTCAGCCGTGTGCTCTGACAAATCGCGACTAGGCGGATGACCGTTACGGGATATCGATTGTATTCTGCATACGTTATGGAGATATTCTTGGAAGGCAGACATGGGGAGAGACCAAAACATATAGAACAGATATGCAGACCATAATATACGATACATATTCTGGGGGGAAGATTGAGAAGATGATGTGCTTTTGTCGTGCTTTAGAGGGGGTTAATTGTCAGGGGGTCGCGTTTTAAGACACGCAAGCGTTTGAAAGGGAGCTATGCGACATGACCATACTAAGGGTTGTCTGCCTGCCTGCCTGCCTGTCTGCCTGTCTGTCTGTCTGTCTGTCTGTCTGTCTGTCTGTCTGTCTGTCTGTCTGCCTCTGTGACTGTCTGTCTGCCTTTCTGTTTGTCAGTCAGTCTATCTGCCTGCTTGCCAGTGTTTGTTTGTCAGTCTGCCTGCCTCTCTGTCTATATGTCTGCCTGCCTGCCTGTCTGCCAGCCTGTCTGCCTGCCTCTCTGTCTGTCTGTCAGTCAGTTTGTCTGTCTGTCTGCATTTCGTTCCTCTTTCCTCCCTTTCGTGCTTATGCCCAATGCATATTGTTCCGTCCCCCCCTCCCCCCAAGTTCGTTCGTTTGTTTGTTTGTTTGTTTGTTGAAATGAAGAGAAGCTGAAGTAATTCCCATTTTTTTTACAAAGACCACAGTTTACGTGGCGAGGACATTTCGACCCTCTAAAGAAATCGGTGAGCTTTGAACAGAAGTTAACGCTCCTAGTTCTAAACAGTGCCACAGGGTGCACCCGGATGTCTGCCAAGGGAAGTGGTGGGGTGGTGATAGTTGAGGAATCCTGCTAGTTTACAGCATGGCATCGTTTCACGATTGGAACTTCGGGCCACATCTTCTTGATAGACGTTGATAAACGCTTAATTCGTACCCACGTTTATTTGGAAAGAAAACGTAGGCTGTCTTAATTTTTGCAGATGTGTGGGTTTGAAGTTCCTTTGCATTAACGAAGGCACCATGACCCAAGGACGATAATTATTGCCAAGACAACAGCAGTGCCAAACACACAAAGCACAAAGCTTCTCACGTACAATAGAAGGTTAATGGAACAGGAACAAGATCAGTGATAAAACGTTGAATGAAGAAGAAGATGAGGAGGAGAAAGAGAAGAAAAGAAGAAAAAGAAGAAGAAGAAGAAGAAGAAGAAGAAGAAGAAGAAGATGAAGAAGAAGAAGAAGAGGTATCCTTTGATTAAATTGTAAAAAAAATGGATGACAGCTACTTTTTGAACACCGCCTCAGATCATGCCGAATCTCATGGCCGAATAATTATGGCGATGAACTCAGGCTCTGAAGATCATGGATTATTTCTGGCATCGTCACAATGTAATTTCCATGCGAATGCATTGCCTTTATATTTTTTTTCCCAATCCACTCATCTGTAAATAAGATGCCTGGTTATAGGCAGCGAAGGAATATATTCAGAATACTAGTGATCAGCGCCTGTAAATGGCAGCAGTTCTTTAAGCTTCCTACGGAATTGAGACCGTCCTTGAGTGGTCTGGCCTGGAGGGGAAATAGTACCATTAAGTTGTCTGAGAGAGCATTAACCTGGATACGAGACTTATAAGCCGCATTATTATTAGTATTATTATGATTATTATTGTAAGTAATTTCCTGATTTCGCAAAATGATTCTGAAGTTCAAGGTCTGTTCACAGTTATACACTGTGGCTCGTGAGTACAGGGCAGTTGTCATTAATGAGAAGCTTTGCCTTCTTAACCACTTTCATTGATCCTGTGGCATTGCTAGAGTTCAGTGTTTCAATGTTTTACACAACTTCACTTAAGCAATATGATGGCTGTAAACTATTAAGTTTGGTACAACATAAAAGTTGGCATAATTGGCCCAACAGCACTATGCTTATGAAACAACTATATCGTCATGCACACACACTCAAAAACTAAGAAATAAAATGCGGAAAGGAGAAGAAAAACGCACAACCGGTGCTGCTGGTCAACGCTGTCCTTTGCGTCGATTGAACGCAGAACGTCAAGAGAGAAAGAGAGAGAGAAAGAGAGAGAGAGGGAGAAGAGAGAGAGAAAGAGGGAGAAGAGAGAGAGAGGGAGAAAGAAAGATAGAGAGAGGAAAGAGAGAGAGAGAGAGAGAGAAAGAGAGAGAGAGAGAGAGAGAGAGAGAGAGAGAGAGAGAACTTTAGAAACGGTAAACATACAGAAATGGGAACAAATGTTCAAAAACGACCGGAGTACACTTCCAACGAGCCATCAGAAACAGAGCTCGTGTTTCTCTGAAGTCCCCATAGAAATGGCATAACGTAGTTATCTAAGAAAGTAACCCCCAACACTACAAGCAACTCGCCCATCACTGGGATGTCCCAAACTGTAATGTGAAACCTATGGTTGTCCACAAGGCGCCCTGTCATCGCCTAAGTGCTTTTCTATTGTCATGTAAGGAGGCGCGAAGCCTTGGACAAGACAGTTATAGCGGGCATTTTCTGGTCTGACGGGCAAGTAGTTTAAGATGAGGGGAACAACTCGATATAATGACAGTGTGACCCAAACTGCCCTGGCACTAAAGGGGCGACTAGGCTGCGGTTTTACGAGAGAAGACCTTACACGGCTAATCAGGTCAAAATCACTATTTCGCCATCTTAGTGTGAGTTTAATCTTCTCCATCTTTAGATCTGCGTTATTTGAGAGTCTGCGCATTAACGATGGGATCTTGTACCATAGAAAGAAGTACATTAGTGTAGTGGTGCAAAATGCATCCTTAATAGCGCTCAACATGCAGCGTTAATGTAGTTCTTACAATGATAAGAGATCCCACTGTTAATGCGCATGCTCCCACTTCTCTCGAAGTTTTTATCGCCGACAGTATGTACCTTTGATTAATTGATGCAAAGAGGCGCGACGTGAGAGTCTTTTTGCGTCTCCTGAAAAGTTGTGATTCTAGCATATACTGTATTTTTCCCGTATAACGTCAGAATCATGTCGGGTTTTAAAGGTCTGACGACAAAGTGCTTTAAGATGGGGGAAACAACCCGATACGATGCCAGTGTGACCCAGTCTGCCCTAGCGCACAAGAGAGGTCGAGGGAAGAGAATGGTATAGAACTGTCTGTAAGGAAACGTCTATATATAGAGGCGAACGGGGACATTACGTCAGCACAGCCGGATTAATGAAGAAATCCTCTTTCTCTCCTTGCAGGCTTTGCTTCGAGACTAGTCTCATAATTCATGATATGTAAACCCCAAAGTAAAAAAAACAAACCTCAGCCAATGAAAGCGGATGCTTCAGATCACAGGACCAATCAGATTCATTCACATGACCAATCGGATTCATTCATATGTTGCATTTTGATTTGTTTTCCTCTCGGAAGTTGCATTTGTCGTCCCAAGATTCAAGATTCAAGACTCCCCCTTGAGCCGTTGCCTTCGTGGTTCGGAAAATTTTATTCCTTCCGTTTTTAAAATTTAAATATACAGTTGAGACATATAATACTATAATGTTGTGACAGGCTTTTTCCTAGCGACCAGATTTAAACGCATATTACATGTAACTGTCATCCTTCAGTATAATACAGTATTAGTATTTACCGTCCCACATGATATTACAGTAAATATCACTGTGATATTTATTAATAGAATGACTGTTCTGTTGTTGCTAGACGTAAGACAGTAGATTATATCGCTCTGATCAGTGATCCATACTAGGACGTCTGTAGAAAGACAAAAAAAGATGTAAACATTTCGGGAATAGGGTGTCAGGAAACGTTTTTCTAGCGCATAAGAACCGGTTTAGTTTGTAAAAGCACAGCTCCTCGTTGGAGATTACAACAAAGATCTAGACTGCCATCGGGCATAAGAAATGTAGCACTTGGCCAACCTGTTGCCATTTTCGCGGTGGGATGTCTGCGATCAAGAACGCACCTGAGTTCAGTGCAGGTGTCTCAGTGATAAAATCCTTTCCTGTTACACAGGGTGAAATGGAATGAAGGTATCGTGAGCTTTCTCGCAAGGGCAGTATCGAAACCGGGTGTAGTGTACCAGACTTATATTTTTTGTTCATTGTTCATTAAGTTTTGAGTTTTCAAAGAAGGAATAGTCGAATCGAACTAAACTGTTCAAAGCTAATCGCTCTGCGTTTCTTCTTTTGTCAGTTGCTTGCTGCTCTGTACCACATTCCTGTATTGGCCTGGAGTGGAGGGTCTTTTTGGTGATCAAAAGATCTGGCAAGCATTCCATCAAAGCCTTGATAGGGGTCCTGCTTCTGAAGTCTGGGCGTTATAGCATGCTACATTGGCCCGGATATAATATTATCTCTTCACTGGGGATGAAAAAGAAAAAAAAAGGGAAGAATGTTATCTCCCGATATGTTTATACTGCCATAGTCTAGACCACACTGACCAGTCCGCAATGACCCAGTCTAACGCTTATTAAATCTTGTCAAGACTCAGTCGCAATGGGGCCATAAGAAGTGAAGAAAGTGTATGCGAAGAGCAAGACATATTCATAAGGGGTTGAACCAGGTCTGGCCAAGTTGTTAGTTGATGGGTGGGAAGGAAAAACAAATTATGACGTCCCTCGACCAGCCATTTAGAGGAAAGAAAACAAACTGATGATATTACCAGGCGCGCCATTTTGTCAGAGAGCTAGAGGCAATAGCGTCTTTCTGGCCACCATTTTCTCAAAGAATAATTGAGAGAAAGAACCGATGACGACATTATACCATTTTGTCAGAGATTTGGTGAGAAGGAAAGAACAGGTGAAGTCACAATGCTTTTCATTTTGCAAAATGTGACCGTTGGGAAGAAAAACGAATTGTGGACATTCACGCTCTATGACCGCCAGTTTGTCGGAGGATTTATAGGTGGAAATAAAAAGCGTTGACGTCAAACTGCTTGACATACAGAGGAAATTAAGACACAAAGCCTGTCATTTAAACAGATCAATGTTAGGATGAAAAGTAAAGAAGTGACATCTCATTCTCTGAATGCCTTATTGTCAGAGGATTTATGAAAAGAAAAGCAAGCTGATGGCGTCACACTGCCCGCCAAATGGTCGTCGTAGAACAAGCGGGGACCATCCCACATTTTTACGATTTGGGCGGTAAAGAGTTGCTATAAATATCGGCTAAATTGCTAGTTTTGGCCTGTGGGGATTTTTAACACCAGCTTTTCTCTTTTACAAGCTTTTATAACTCAACGGCAGCATAAACTTCATCCCTCAATTTCTCAAAACACAGCAAATGTGGGATGGTCCACTCTTGCTCTACAGAGACCAGTTTGTCAGATATAGGAACTTGAAGACTCTTAGAGAGAGAGAGAGAGAGAGAGAGAGAGAGAGAGAAAGAGAGAGAGAGAAAGAGAGAGAGAGAGAGAGACACCAAATGTGACTTCAGCATACCCAGAATGTATCTTATGCTGTCTGGTGCTGCTATAAATGTTCTGTTTCGCTGGCAGCGGTTATCAAAGTATTTTTTGTGATCTAACAATGAAAAGAATTTAACTGGGACAAACAGCTTGAACCCGAAAAAAAACCAAACAATAACAGCCTTGACACCGTACCTCATCTCCTGGTATCTTTCCGGAAGTGAGACAAGAACAAAACCATTTTGGTCATCACTCAACCAATTATTCACGAAACACATGCTTTTCACAGTTCAAAAGGTAGAATCTCACTAAATTTGATAATCACAGCATTCCCCCTCTCCCCCTCCGTAAACTGATGAAGATTTTTTTTTGGCATGCACCGCTGACAAAGAACACTGGCCTCGTTCATGAACAATCGCCCACGAAATAAGCCAGCCGTGGTGCATGCTGGGAGACCGGAAGTTCTGGCTCCATAATGCTGTTTTGTTTGTTTTTATTATGACTAGACTGCAGAAAAACGAACTGTTTGTTTAAGCTTTTCTTATCATCGGGCTCGTGCAAGATCATCTATTCCAGCCAATAAGCGGCAGCCAGGCTTCTTCCACGAGATTGCATTGCGACATTTGCTGCTGCTGCTGCTGTTGGTTTTATTTTTCTTCGCAGCCTCCTGAGATTCTAGAAATCTTAAAAAAATCGCTGATTTTGAATGGGTAGATGGGATGGCATGAGGGGGGAAGAGTGAGGAATGAGGGTCCGGGGTCAGATTGAGAAGGATGATGGAGACAAGTGAGTGAGCATTAAACAGAAGTGCTTGCGACTTCGAGCTCCATACTCAGACCACCTGCATAGTCTTTGTAATGTTCTGGGATACATTTTACAATACTGAGCGTACAGTGTAAGCGTTCGCATTTCCGGAGAAGTTGGGCTAAACTTATATATCCCACGGAATATGCAGCACCGTGCATACTTGCTCTCCAACGCCCTGAAGCTCAGCTTAGGCCACAAAATAATGTGTTTCTGACAATATCTAAGCCAGTACTTGCCGAGGACCGATTCTCAAAACCGAGTTTGCTGAGAGTAATAGAATCGAAATTAACTTCGATACTTTTGATAGCGTTATGATACCAGACCACCGTAGGCCTGTAGGCTCTTTCCTGAAGTATCTTACGGGTATTACTGAAGATTGGGTAAGAATCAAAATAATTTTCGATGCTTTTGAAGCAAGATCATTGGAGCCAGGGTTATATGAGGCAAGGACTGAGAAAAAAAACAAAACAATGTCAAAAGAAATGGGGGATACATCCTGTCTGGGTCAGACAAAATGTCACCGCTTAAAATGGAAGTATCGAAATAAGTGTTGAAATTCCAGCGCAGTTCCGAAATTATCAACGCAACCCCAAAAACGATTATGTCCACCATGAATTTCAAACATCCTCACACGTTTTGCAAGATCCTTATGTTCTGTGTCCAAAGAAATCATAAAGCTAGAAGTATTTTAGTAGTATAGTTATGTCTGTTTTGCGTTTTTTAAAGTCCACTCAAGAACTTTTGCACCTCAGACAATGGAAACGATCCATTCTTGCTCTTTGCCACACGTACATTATCGTGCGCCTTAGACTTCTTCCCTTTTTCTGTCTTCATGTCTCTTTGTCTCTGTCTCTCTTTGTCTCCGTCTCTCTCTCTCTCTGTCTCTGTCTCTCTCTCTCTCTCTCAACGCCAATATCTTACTCGGATCAAGTTTGGTTTTTTTTTTGTTTGGGTTAATCATAACAAATCTACAAAAAGAAAATTGTGTTTCGATTTGCTGCACGAGCTTGCCTTACCTCACATCTTGCGAATTATGTTTCCACCTCATTTAATCTCATTACAACAACGCCAATATCTCGCTATCTCATCGGAGCGCCGCTTGTATCTTCGTTATTTATTTTATGTCATAAACACGGGTAATTGTTTTCTCCTTCGTTTTGATTCGGGAAATTGGTTCTCCGCATTGCGAATTTTGGCGTAGCTCTTTATATTACAAACTTACACGTGCGACCCTATTTTACGACACCTGCGAAATTGGCTCAACTTTTATTTGTCTTCAGGTTTTCTTTGCGTTTTTTTGTGTGTGTGTGTGTGTTTTGTTTTGGGTAAGATGTTCTGTGCTCGTGGCGACGGGGTGAGATGCCGAGAAGGAGGCATTTAATCGCAATGTTAAAAACAGTGATATAACACGTGTGATAAAAACTTTGACATTTAGATATGAAAAAAAAAATTAGATAACATCAGTGGCATAATAAAAGGACACGTTATCGCTTTATCAGGGAGTGGAAACGCTTCCATGGGCGCTACATGTTGTTATTTGGGGAGAGGCTGGAAGGGGAGGTGGGGGGTGAGAATATGAGAGCTCATACAGTTATGCTATATAAAAGGTAAACAAATAAATAGAAGCCAGCTAGCGTCCAGCCGGGGGACACGGATGTTGGGAAGGATGGGGGAGGGGGAGATGCACAGACCCCACAGGCCGTCCTTATCTAAGCTGCTGGAGGACTTCGATACGTTACTGTAACACTGTCGTAACTGACATATAACTCATAACTGATTTGTAAACGGTTCATAATAGTATGGCTTTTTCTTGTGTTGAAATTTCAAACCTCTGCAGTTAAAATTAAATTTGTTCAAATTTCCTATTAAAATATGTAATACATTCACTTGATACTAAATCAAAGTTATGATTACATTTGGAGTATTGCAGCCAAGCGTAGACTTGACTGTAATGGCCAGATGTGCAGTCTTATGATTCATTTTGAGAGAGAAAGAAAGACTTAAGACGAACGAAGCGAGAGAGAGAGAGAGAGAGAGAGAGAGAGAGAGAGAGAGAGAGANAGAGAGAGAGAGAGAGAGAGAGAGAGAGAGAGAGAGAGAGAGAGAGAGAGAGAGAAACGAGAAAGAGATGGGGAGAAAATCAATTTTGTTGCATTATGCATGGAATATCCAGGATTTGGGTTCGAGGAGCCGTCGAGAAGACATCGACACAAAAAGAAAAGATGTGTGTTTGTGCGTGCGCGTGTGTGTGTGTGTGTGTGTGTGTGTGTGTGTGTGTGTGTGTGTNTGTGTGTGTGTGTGTGTGTGTGTGTGTGTGTGTTTATGTGTGTATGTGTATGTGTATGTGTGTGTGTGTGTGTGTGTGTGTGTGTGTGTGTGTGTGTGTGAGAGAGAGACAGAGAGAGAGAGAGAGAGAAAGAGAGAGAGGGAAAACAGGGAGGGAGAAGAAAAATTGAGACTGTGAGATATTAGGCATAGGCGAATCCTGGCTTTGATTTGAAAAACTAGTGAGTACATCAGACAGAGGTCTTCAGTTGAGGCTTAAGTGGCGGCATCTCCGAGGAGTTGAAAAGCTTAAAGTTAATGAAAATTCTCTTACATAATCTCTTATATCTCTTGCTCCTTGAGGTTTTTTCCCCCTTTTCGGCAGAAAAAAAGAAGAACAAAATTCATGCTTTTATCGATCGGGATAAGAAGTGGGAGGAGATGGATATTGACCTCCTGGCCAGACATACAATAGAGGGATGCATGTGCACACGGCACGCTACCTCTTCCGCCAATCAGCGTGCGTAAATTTAAGGGTGTGTCAGCTTCTCTTCACCGGACTTTGCCGCACTTCCGGCGCTCAAACCCCGGCCCTAACTCATAGGCCTGTGGGAGAATCCTATGATATTGCCCTTAGGTCATGCATATACCTAAATCTTAATAAAAGTATACTTGGGCTGCCTGGCACTGGTACCGCATACATCTCACTGTTTGACTTCCTTTAAAGGCAAGTATTCCAGAATACTCCTGCCTAGGTCTTGGTTTTGGGTTACATTCAGGATTAGAAAAGAGAAAAGCACATATGAAAGAGTTCCTAGACACTGAAAATGTCTAGGAACTGCCCCAGGTTTGCTTTTTTTCTTCCTTAACCGCCATCTAACCTTGCCCCTCAGCCCACACCAAGCTCCAAAGGAGGGAGCAATCTTGGAATATTGCTACGAAATTGCCAGCGTTCTGGGACCAACACGAGTTCATTATAGTGCTGCGTGCAAAAAAAATGAAACCCTCTATTTCATTGGACGAACTCCATTTTCGTGTAATGTTTTGTCATTGTACTTGGTTGGTCAGAATAAACTAAAGGCTTACAGACTATTCATGTTTTCAATTTATGGAACTCATAGTGCTACAGACAACAACACTCAAACTGGGACGAACCAGATAGCTAGGCGATGAACATACAGGGCATTTTTTAAGAACCACAAATACATGGTTCGACAACAACAACAACAACAACAACAACAACAACAACAACAACAACAACAACAACAACAACAATAACCACCACCACCACCACCACCACCACCACCAACAACAACAACACATTGTTTCCTCCAGACCGCACGCTCGTACGATTCGCTCGTTAAATCTCAAAATATCCCCTTAAAATACATTGGAGCACACCGATTTCCCCTGCTTTACTGCGCTCCAAAGTTTGCATTTCTTGAGAAAAACCCCAAATTCTTTAGAAACTGTTACAAATCCCTTCAAATTTACGACAGGGGGAGGGGGGATACCTTCCTCAGCTCAAATGAGCTGGAGAAAACACTGCAACAACAACAACAACAACAACAACAACAACAACAACAACAACAACAACAACAACAGTTACAAGCCAGTTGGTTGTTATATAAAGCAGCGTTTCTCATGTCTATGTTATCATTAACATGTTTGCTTTTGTCGTTGCTGTGTTTTAGGAAACGATAACCTAGTGTTCGAGGGAAATGGAGTTCGTCATGCTGGTGTATTTTAATCTTATGACGAGCAGATGCGGGTGTCCTTTTCTTTGTTGGAATGATAGTATACCCGAAACCATCTCTTTGACATGCTTATATTGCACGGATCCTCAAAAATGTTCTATTCATCCATAGATGAAAGAACCGGTTGCATGTTTGTTTGTGCGCAAAAGTAGACTATATATATACACGGCTAAAAATACAGTTAAACCAAATTTGCATCAGTCTTGTCGAAGTTGTTTTTCAGAACCACTTTTAATCCCAGCTTGGACTGTGCATATGAAAGAAAATACCGTCTTATGTTTGGGGATTGATCAATAGGCTGGATATTTCCGTGACGTGCGAAGAGCGATTAAGATTTACGCGACTCAAAATAATTCGTTTGGTTGTTATGTATGGATGTTTCTTACAAATGGTAGGCTTTCTGTATTTCTAAGTTTTGTTGCTGGCCCATTTGTGTCTGTTTTTTATTTACGTGCGCACATATGTAATATTCCTTTACATATTTAAGACTTGCAAAAGGGATCTGGGCTTCTCTGTAACTACCTGAACGATAATGCTATTCCATTAGGAACCTTAAATGAAATTCTCCATTTTCAAAGAACAGTAAGTGCGGATGCGTCATGTGTTTTATGTGTCCACATGGATGCGAAAGTTCAACAACACATCAGGCGTAGATTAAAAAAAAAAGCAAGAAGAAGAAGAAGAAGAAGAAGAAGAAGAAGAAGAAGAAGAAGAACAAGAAGAAGAAGAAGAAGAAGAAGAAGAAGAACAAGAAGAAGAAGAAGAAGAAGAAGAAGAAGAAGAAGAAGAAGAACAACAACAACAACAACAACAACAACAACAACAACAACAACAACAACAGACAATAACAAAACCAACAAAAAAATGTAAATTAATAAATGTGATTTAGGCCGATGGCAGACACTTCTATGAAGTCATAATGAGTTGCAAGTTATGTACACTGGTGTGCAGTATCATTAGTGTTTCAACTGTTATCGAGACGTGAAAGAGATAAGAAGACAATCAGGGGCGTGGCAAATGGGTCCTTGGCGGAGGTGAAGAGGTGAAGAGGTGAAGTACGCTAAACACTGTACTCACTGCCGTGAACGTTTCGAGGAATTGCATTGTATTTATCCAGCTGTATTATGATTCCAGCGAGCACAGTGATCGTTGCTGGGTTGGCAATAAATATATCAATAGCAATAGTGTAGTTAGCCCAAGAATAGGCAGTACATAAAGAGCAGTAAATACTAAATGATCTTATGACAATTTCTGAGGAAAAAATAAACATTCATGTACATTCTTACTAGTGCACAAATCCCAACCACGATAGAAGAATCAAAGACTAAATAATGGCAAGTTGCATTTATGTTGCATTATTGGCGGATAATAAGTGACATGTTCTCACAGTTTCAGTTATAATCTTCCTTAAGCTTGACAGACCTTATGGCAGTTTTACATCGCTAGTTGTGGCCATAATAGTGCTATCACTTTTTCGAAGGCATTCGAGAGTTTGCGCATCAACTATGGGATCTCTTACCATCGTAAACAATTACATTAGCGCGTCGGTGCTTAGTTGCGTTCAACATGCAGAGTTAGTGTAATTCTTACGATGATAAGAGATTCCATTCCCATCAATACTGCGCAAGTTCTCAGCTAAGGATTAAGTAGTGCTTTGAGGAGGACTACGAATTCTGTGNGGAGGGCACCGCTTTTATGCCTCTTATATCTACGTCACTGCAAATCAATCACTATCAATCGAGACGAAGTGGATTAGGCGGCTGATAAGTCATTGCTCTGTAAGCTCAGTGTGACCGTTACGTGATGCAACAAGTCGAAGAGTTCTGCATAAAATGTTTCAACTTCTTCATTTATCTCATACAGATACGATAGGCTACGTTGCAGCCATTCGTGTACCTTTATGGTTATGTTGCACAGCTGCACCGGGTTTTTATAATTACACTTATGCGGCAATCTGAATTTTGTCCACTTGATCTGATATGAATAGCAAAGGAATGCCGGTTTTTTTCAAAGTTGGATAATGGAGATCCACATTCGGTATAAAATTTAGGCGCAGCATATTTGGAAAACTGCATTTCTTTGCTCGTTCATTCAAAACAAAAATTCAATTAAAATTGTTCATTTCTGGAAAACTACAAATAATACCTATATGGAGCAATTCAACTTACATAATTTCTTTTAATATCATTATATCACCAAAGCGCGCAAAATGGACTTGCCCGCTTATGGAAGAAAACACCCCTTAAATGTGCCCACATATTCTAATTCATCAATAGTTTTTGTCAGTTTCTGAAAACATTCAAGTCAACAGGATGTTATATTCACTGCTGTGACCATTTCGAGGACTGGCATTGGGTTTATCCAGTTGCATTATGATTCCAGCTAAGGTAATTTAGAACAAACTCTAAAACACACGTGGTTACTGGATGCTTGTGCTCTTTTCTTCGCTCCCATAACTGACTGTGTCCGTTGCTTCTTCCCAGTACTCTGTTATTAGTTGTTTTTCGTTTAGTCAAACGGTTAACTCTGTTAGTGTTTTTCGTATCTTCACACAGTATGGGATGTCTTTCGACAACCCTGTAGCCTAGCTCTGTGACCATGACAATGCAACGACAAAACACCGTATAATCGTAAACTGGTTAAATGATTATACAGTGTTTTGTTGATGCAGAGCAGTCTTATGACAGGACGCACCAGCCGCAGCGTGAACTGCACATTAGTATTGCCCCATTGGGGATAATAGTATTAGTAATGAAGAGATAGTCCAATAAATCTCAACATTAATTTCAATATTCAAACAAACTGGAGCTGCTCTGCTTGTCGTAACTAAAGTTAGACCACTCAAACGCGTGTCACCTCAAAGGTATTGCTTTATGAAGAAAGCTCAGCTTCGGTTGTGCAATACATACCGCGCCGAGAACAGTCGTCTTCAGACTAAAGAGTGGTACTTATACCTCTCAGCGAAAACCCGTCTCTATCTTGTCTTTGCATTCCTAATGCTTTTTCATGTTCTCTAAAAGAACTGTCAGAGGACTTCACGCGTCTTTGTGTCACGTCTTGTGCATACGCATCCTTTTTTGCGTTGCACTCTCAAGACTATGTCCAATTTGCATCCGCAAGTATTTGTCGTTCCTGACACGCGCGTTTTGCGTCGTTTTCAATAGATAGAGCTGGATGAAAGGCTTCGATATAGTGGATGTGGATGTATATAAAAAATAGCCTTTTGTCCTCGTTTTATGTGTGTGTGTGTATGTGTGTGTGTGTGTGTGTGTGTGTGTGTGTGTGTGTGTGTGTGTGTGTGTGGTTGGGAAAAGGATGGATTAGGAAGGGGGGAAGGGGTACTAAAGATATTAAACCTCGTCATGAAATCATACATAATGGAGTCAAAGACCTATATTTAAATATCGTTATAGTTACTGTAGGAAGATTGAACGATTTTTCTCCACAAATTTTACGATGCAAGGTACCATCTAATTTACAGCGTGATAGCTTTATGGTAAACAGCATATTAATATTGTAATAACTATAATTTTGTAGAAACCGTGTACTGAAAAAGTAGTTCAGGAAATATACATTAGTAGTTGCACTTTGTATATTTTATTTAAGTATACACAGTCGGTCGCAGAAAATGAATGAACCTTCAAATAAACTTTGTAATTGAAAACTATTTGGAAGTTATGATGTTGATGACTTTATGTGCGATGGCAGGCTTTATTATTTGCGTACAATTTCAAAGTCTCGTTCCTGGGCAGACCCACATTGCTTTTATTTACAGCTTGATAGTCAAGTTCAGTCCTTTATTATTGTGTGTATCTTGTGATCATTGACCTTTGTTCTGAGGTCCTTAAGGAATACCCTCTTATCTACAATGGATATAGATCTTGACTTTTAAATTAAAAGTTTTTGGTTAGGTCCGGTCTTTGATGTCTCATCATTATGCAGAACAGTGGATTTTATGTAAGTATATAAATACATTCTTTTTTATCTCCATTCCATCGATTTGATTCAGCGAAAAAAAGATCTTCACTACGCCACTAGGTTTGCGGTTGCATAATATGACCAGGAAACAGGCATTGATGCTGAAATGCCACCGTTTTTTTTTATTCGCAAATGTTTGTGCATTGGCTGGAGTCAAACAGTTGTCCCTTTATGAGGGATCTTATTTAGTCTAAAGCAACAGATATGGTAGAATTTGAGGACCTCCACGGTCAGGGGCACTAGAGCGCTGTTAAGCCTGCGGGAATTAGGGGTAAAACATCCTCCAGCAAAGAAATCCACCCAAGGAAATCTCGAAAAGACGTTAGTAGATAGATATCTATAGCAATCACAATATCATTTATAAAATCCACATGAAAAGAGAAAACTTCGGTTCCGAGAATAATAAATATAAATTATCAAACACTTCCCGACTAGCTAATACTTCCCTTTTATTGTTTTCAAATCTTCTTTTCATCATCTTGAACATGCATGCTAATGAGAACCAAGAGACTTTTCAAGAGAATAACATTCATCAGTCAAGCACACCTGAATACCTTCTCAGCACCGTCCCTGTCATCCTTGGTGACAAGTTCAATCTGACAGACAAAACCAGCGCAACGCCAGACTCGCATTTCGACGTCGATCCTCATACTTACAAACTTCTGGATACTCTGATCAACTGCATTTTCTTGAACGTTGTATCTCTCTTTGGCATTCTCGGAAACGTCCTGAACATTCTAGTCCTTCGCCTCCACAATCTGAATGAGAGCACCACGATGGTGCTCTTGTCTCTGGCCGTTGTGGATCTGGTCTGTGTCCTTACCACGCCAGTGCGCAGGAGTCATTGCCTCATCTCCGTCTTTGACGTGGCAGCAGCTCAGACCGTCGCTGTCTTCGACAGAATCTACCTGTCCACCATCAACCGGCTAGCCGTGGCCATCTCCACCTCCCACGTGGTGCTGATTTCCATCGAAAGAACCGTGGCAGTGTATCTTCCTTTTCAGGTGTCTACAGTATTCTCCACATCCAGAACGCGGTTTTACCTGGCGTCAATGTACATCTTCTGGACCGTTCTGAAAATCCCTTTTTTCGACGGGTACATGTATGAATGGTCCTTCGACGAACGTCTAAACAGAACAGTCGGAAAAGTTGTGAACTCCCAGTTCCGGAACGAGAACTACGCGATTCTCAGTTTGCTCAACATGATCACCAGCAATATTCGTGGACCGGTCAACGTTTTCATCGTTCTGTTGTGCTCCGTTCTGACTGGGTTCAAACTGTACATTGTTAGTATACGAAGATCCGAAATAAGCTCGATGAAACAGAATGTTGGTGTTGACATGAAAGTTGTGAAGATGCTGCTGGTAGTGTCTGTCGTCTATTTATCTATTGGTATCCCAATTTTCATACCTTACGTATTCTTTTTCTACGTAGCTCCTGAAGCATTCAGGAACGTGAATGGGTCGCAGAACAATCTCTACAAGGTCGTTGACTACGTTATTGATCTGCTGTACGTGCTTAACTGTAGCGTGAATTTCTTGATCTACGTCAAAATGTCTTCAAAGTTTTCAAAGACTTTTAGGAAGATCATTGGCTGTACAACGCCAGTTACAGGAAACGACGTAAACTCAGTTCGTCTTTCAGAGAAATTATCAGCTGCAGTTGGCAGCAGAAATGAAAAATGAAAATAGGACTTTATTTACCCCGTGGGGAAATTGTTTTACAATGTCATACAATGTTATACATCTCATTCATAATACAAACGCATATAACAATACACATCATACATACATAACATTACAAATGAAATACATAACAAAGTCATTGCTGGTCGTGCAGCGCCCTGGTACCCCCAGCTGTAAAGCCGGGTACTCATTTACACCTGAGTCGAGTGAGGAAATGGAAGTGGAAGTGTCTCTCCCAAGGAAACTACAACGTAAACCGCCCAGCTCGCGAGTCAAACACACAAATATTAGACTTGAAAATCTTCAGTTTCAGAGTACGACTCACAAACCGCACAGCCACGCTGCCTTCTGAGTATCGATGCCTCAAAATCGTGTTGAGCAGAAAACACCACCACCACCACCACCACCACCACCAACAACAACAACAACAACAACAACAACAACAACAATAACAACAGCAACAACTATAACATCAGTAGCAAAAAACAGTAGCATCGACAATAGCAAACAGAAAGGGCGATGACGGTACTTTTGACGTAAAGTTGGAAGTTGACAGCGGCATTCAGTTACCTGGATCTAACATGCATCCACCACCACAAGTGTGATATGGAGCAGCGTGACCAACTGGTCCTGACATTGGACTCTAGATCAAAAGATGGTGTAGTCGTCGAAGTCGTGTCAGTAGTAGTGCCAGGAATCGGTGTCCGCAATACACCCTGCTTCTCAAGAGCACTGAGGAACTTGTCAACCATTTAAATAGTCTGCATGTGCGTTGGGGAAGCGTTTCATTCACATCTTCCTCAGTCCATACACCTATAAGACGGCTACCTGTCTATCTGCATTGTGTGTGCTTAAAGCTTAGCCTAAATTCAAGTCATCATCGTCTGTAAATGACAGCGGGCCTGTATACACCTCAAGGAATTGTCAAAGCTGTTGAGAGCTACAGCTGATGGTGATGGTAGTATGGGGTCTCAAGCTTGCGAGGCCTGCCAGAATACGGCATATATACATCTCATTGTGACTCTGATACTGAAAAGCAGGCACTGGACACGTAGGCAAAATAATCAGCCAGTACAGTATTACATACGAAACTGTCTTACTCGAAGAGCGAGGCAACAGAAGATCTTCCGAGGAAACACCCATGTCTGGGAAGTGTTTCGGCTGTTGGGATTCCTGGCACTCTCAAGAGACTGGGCCACACTTCTGCCTTCTTTTTTTCTTCCTCTGTAGAGAGAAAGATTCGAACCAGCAACCTCCCATTTTTTAGTTCCCTGCGGTATATACATGTATCGTCAAGGTTACAGTGAAGCCATGATGGAAGTAGCAATTTTGATATATCTCAGCTTGTTGTGCAACATTCCACTGCTCGCTGCTTTGGTCCATATCCATGCTGAACTTCTATCCACAATCTTGGCAGAACTGTTTGTTTACGCTTTTCAAGAATTCAACGATAATCTAAAAAAAACCTCCGAACAATGCTGATACATCACATAGTGATCCACTTTGGCCAACATAATTATTTGGCATTGATGCTTATGTTGAATATACAACAGACGAGACAAAAAGTAAAATTAGCATCAGGAAGGAGAGAAAGACACATACAAATAAAAATGTGCAAAATATGAACTTTCGGTTTTTGGCGTGCGGCCGAGGAATGAGCGAGGGAGGGAGTGGGGGAGAGAGAGAGAGAGAGAGAGAGAGAGAGACACACAGACAGACAGACAGACAGACAGACAGACAGAAACACACACACACACAGAGCGAGAGAGAGAGGGAGAGAGAAAGAGTGAGTGAGAGAGAGAGAGAGAGAGAGAGAGAGAGAGAGAGAGAGAGATCTTTAATGAAGTTAAGGAACGCCCGTCATTGATATTATTTTTTTTATGACGTATGGCAATGAAAATAGAGGTAAAATTACCTCGCGGACGTAGGAGGAGCGAATGGGATTGGCGCAGACAGTTAAGACCTCCATTGTACAAACAGAACACATCATAGCGGGCTGTTAATTGTGATTGTGATGGTCCCATTGTTTCCCCCAACAAACATCATCGACAAGATCGACAATACGTTAACATGTTTTCTCTGCATTCATCCATAACTTCAGCTCGCGCCGTTTACTAGCACATTGGATATTAGCATGTATTGTAGAAGCTACATGCACTTCAGAACTCACTTCTACTAGATCAGTGGCTTACTCAACGTGTGCTATTGTATTGTTAAGCAGCATAAGGCCTTCCCTGAGAAGGATCCGTCCTTTCCATTGTTTCTTTTCTCTGCAACCCCTCATTGCTTCCAACGAAGACGTTGGCGTTGTTGGACATGTGAGTCGAACTTTTTGAGGGGAATCTGGAAGAATCTTGGAGAGTGGTTATGTGCCGTGCCCAGAGGCGTCTCCTGAGTGTTTGTTACTATTTTGAATGTGCTTTGCCGTGATGATCTTTATTTTCGATGTCCGCAATACACCATGCTTCCCAAGAACAATGAGGAACTTGTCAACCAATTAAGTAGTCTTGATATATTTGCAACTTATTTAATATATTCTTACTTAATAGTCTTGATATATCTGCCATCTTATTTAATTAGACTTCTCAAGGTGTTGTTGTTGTTGTTGTTGTTGTTGTTGTTTTTGTCGTCGTCGTTGTTGTTGTTGTTGTTGCTGCTGCTGTGTTCCCATGCTGTCGAGTGTGTCGCTCTTCGTTAGCTACTGTCAGACGAATGAATGCGTTGATGATCTTCAATTTCTCCAGCATGTCATGGAGTGTATTGTAGACTGAAGTGTTTGTATGTGCCTGTGGGGGAGGGGTGTGGGAAAGTGGGGGTGGGGGATGAAGCATTAAATCTTTCCTTTCGGTATGTTTGCTTGGCTAAAGGAATAAAGTTGTTCAGTTGTCTCTCTCGGGGGACTTGGCAGTGTCTACAGTTTTCAAGAAGTAGCTGCAGTGCTCATCAGTTCCTGATTTGTATGGTAGTGTATGTCTCTGTTCTCACGCCTTCAGCATCTCATTCCTTCTCCTTTCTATATTCCCTCCCTCCCTCTGTCTCTCTCTCTCTCTTTCTCTTTCTCTATGTCTTTCTGTCTCTCTATCCCTCCGTTAGATTGTATGTTAGGCGTCTTCTTCCTTCAAAATTAGATGTATAAATTGAGAATTAATAGGATTGATCTTCACACAAGAGCGACAAGCGATTTTAAAACGAATTAGAAGAGGTGATTCACCACCAGTCCACAGCTCTCAGTCTGAGCCTGATTGGCTGTCTCCGTATTATTGCAATACATCAATAGCAACACGTGCTTTGCATTAAAGCCAGCCAGTGCCAGAACTCAACTACGAGTGCGCATGCGCATTCTCATTGATCCGACTTCCGGATCAATGCCAACGCTACGCTCGTAGAATTTTTTTTTCATTCATGGTATTAATCGCCATCCACAGGGCCCTGAGATTCTAACAGCTCTCTCTCTCTCTCTCTCTCTCTCACCCTCTCTCCTCCACCTTTTGTCATTCATTTCTTCTTGTATTCACTTGGACATTTACAGTTTGTTGAACTGTTTGACTCTAGTATGCCTCTGTATATAGAGAATTAGACCATAACAGATGCATACAGTGGAGTTCACTCAAACGCTAAACCACGGAACATGGATGAAAATTTGCCATTTAGAAGCGTTGCGATAACCAGTGACTTTTAAATAGAAAAGAGAATATTAAGATGTGTCAAAAATATTGAAATACCCGACGACTGCGATTAACCTGAGTGTGATAAGGCGGAGTTGACAATACATGAATATTTGCTTTTCGTCTGTTTCCTTCTTGGCTCATGATCATGTTGCACAGTATTCACTGAGCTAAAAAAAAACCCAAAAAATCCCTGAAACGTAATTCTTTATTCTTTCTGTTGTCTGAAACTCTCTTGGGACATGATTTTCCCTGCATACGCCTGTAGATTTCCCCCAATCCAACATCTCCCCATGACCATTCCGCTTCGCCCCGATCCCATCCAGTCAGTCCGCGCGTTTTTCATCGATCTGGCCCTCTGTTCCTTCTATCGACGATCGACGAGACTCCACTGCAGCAGCCTCAGCCCCAAGCTTTGGCCTCAGCCTCCCTTCCTCATTTTCTCAACTAGTGCCAGAAATGATAATGCAGTTCCGCACAAGTCCCTCCAAACCATTTGTTGAAACACTGTGGCGCCACCACTGTCGCAGCGATCACTGTGACCAACCAACGCAGGCAGGCAGACAGACAGACACACCACCACGTTGTGACCGTTCTTGAGGGCAAACTTGCGTCAACACCATATTGTCTTGGCCTCTGGATTACTACTTCTAGAACATCTACACTGTGGTGGTTTTTGTGAGTAAAAATAATGTTCAGACGCAGAAGAACTCATTCTGACGGTCAGGTTGTTCTGAAAGTGTGATCTCTTCTCATCATCTTGGATACCTTATCGAGACAGGCATCGAGGAGGCTTAACCAGGCTTGAAAATGGTGGGTATCGAGTTGAGTGATGCCATTATAGCCCATAACCTTGTTAGAGTGAATCGAGGAATGCTGCTGGGCAGAATTTGGTCACTGTTGATGTTTACGAGAACGCTGCTGTGTTCAGTTTGATTACCTTGGTAGAAATGGTATCAGAAATCCTTTCTTGAAATGTCGTTTGTGTGTGATGTACGGTATGTGCGTGAGTTGAAAGTTGTGAGCACTCTGGCTATATCCGCCCCGAGTCAGATTAAGTTTCGATTCTTTATAATGTCTGTAGTCCTATGGCTTCAACTCCTTTCATCATTTTCTAGATTTGAATCCCATTTCGCTCGTAGTATTTTGGTAAAAGGGAAACGTCAGCGAGTAGCCTGTAGGTGAGATTGTGTTTAAGAAAAAGCCATCGTTGGTCGTCCCTGTGTCAGTACCGTTGGCCTTTCCAGATAGTCCCAGGTCATCACTGCCTTATGGCGCTGTGTGACCTGGTTTTTTTAGGGTAGTGACCGATGGTCAATTGGAAGCGTTATTTTTCCGGACCCAGCTCTTCTGAAGCTAGGCTATCTACCCCTCACACACTCTCCTCTTTTCCTCTTTGTTTTTTTTTGTTTACCGGATTCCACATTTCAGGAAATGACTTGATTTGAGAATGCTTGTGAACTTACAGGCTTTTGATAGGGCTTTCTGACCATACTTGATAATTTTATTCGGGCAAGCTGTGAACAAACGTCATTTTTCAACTTCGATGATCCTCACGAACTTATACTCCACGGGACAGGTCCACAGTTTCGCGGTTGTAAGGCGTTCGAGCTCATGAGTAGACTTGATATAGAGAATGAGGATCTCGTGACCAGAGCTCTACACGTACAACATCATAATACCGGTTTCTTTGAATATTTGAGGTGTGGGGCCATGATTTCCTTTTGTACAGGTCTATAGTCTAAGTTACGTTTAAGTTCAGTTTTTGAGAAAATTAAAACAAAAAAAAGTGACAACTAACATTAACCTGGTGGCTCCCTGCTTGGAGCCGGGAAAGCGGGAAGAGCTTCGCTCCTGACTCTAGAAATAGGCCGGGGGTTTGAGGGTTACTAAAAACAACACGATAACCTGTAAATTTTTCCTGAATCATGTATGTACAGTATCACTATTATTTCTGTAGATTTAATGACAAAGAGATAAAAAAAATGCATGGAAGTACTAAATATCTTAACATCTCTACCACGAAATTAAGGAGCTCGGGTTAAAAAAAACCAAACAAACAAAAAAAAAGGTTCAGCTTTGCATAAAGTCAGCGCACAACGTTGCGATAGGCCTCTGGGCGTGATAGGGATCACTCATTTGGTTTTTCCTCAGTCTGATGCCAATGTCGTCACAGTCATAGGCAGTTCGCCTATCTCATTTGAATGTGTTTTTCCCTCTCACTGTATTAAACAGTGCAAGAACACGATGCCAATCTCAGGCTGTTATTTAACCAATGACTTTGTGTCTTACTTTATCTGTGACATTTGATGGAAGGGTTATAGCAACCACAGAAACAGACCAGATTGCCAACTGTCTATCACCCAGATAGGCAATCTGCCCTAACATTGTAGACGATGTGTCTACAAAAGTTCAACACATTTAGTTTGGATTCCTCTTTCAATATCGGCATCAGACTAAAGGAAAACGAAATAGATGACCTCTATTGCAAGCAGAGGCATAACGCAACGACTTGATTTCACTGTTTCAAGCAGACACAGCTGTTGTTAATGACATTTTTAACCATCGATTTTGGTTCCGGAATTTGATCGGTCCGAAAGTGGAAGTGAAATTACGAGAATGCACGAACGCAATGACGCATTGATGGCAAACGTACCGTGGGCCAGTTGCATTAACAATGTCGTTACATCGATCTTTATGAGTGACTCACGTCGGTGAGATTTCCTTTCCTATTTTTAGATTGTTCACAAGCGCCTGCAAGTCTGAAATCATTATCTTATCACACTATTCAGAACCGATATGTCAGACAGAACATGAAGTTGACCGTACCCTGTATCCAGGTAGCTTTGTAATCTAGCTGGCAAAGTAGTTACCAATCATAGATGAATGTAAGAAGAATTCGGTTAATATCACGTTATTGGATTGTTTCTTTCCTGCTTCAGAGCGTGAGTGGTAAATCATGTCTACTATTGTCTTTGAGTTTGATATAAAGTATCGCTCACACAGTAAGCCACATGAGGAAATTTGAGTAGGCTGTGTATATAATAATAAATATTGATTATAATACCAGTCGAGGATAATCAATTTCAGAATTATATTTCAGTGTCGGTCCAGCTCTACACAGCTTCTTATTATTTCATGATCAATAAACAGTTGATTTGGACTAAAAGTACACGTGTGTATGTCGATGTATAGTCTGGTAGCTAGAGAAGGGGAAAAGAGAATAATTTCTTTTGAAATTACCGTCTACCTTAAGACCGTCAGAACAAAATGATATCACTTTTCTTAAAACATTGCAGGGTAATAAGTAAATGCAAACAATTTTCATAAAAGGCATTACAGTAATTATGCATAGGCTATATATTTTCTTTAACCACATTAGAACGATGTGTACATGCCATATTTTTAATGGACGTGACAGCAGTTTACACGTAATACTGTACGTTTCCTTGAAAAAATTCTCTAAAACTATAAGCCAACATTTACTGTAGACATATAATTTTCCGTACGAACTAAAGAACCGTACGAAACCGTGTAGGTTTTCTTACGAATTTAAGCACAATAAACATCCAGTGATCCACAGACAAGAGCTGTATTGTGTGTCCTACGTTCCAGTTACTTTGCGACCAGATACTTCAAAACTTCCCCGTGTCTCCCGGGATGTCTGAAACGCTGGTGAATGTGATCGATAAACGCCAAAAATGAAAAGATTTTACCCTTAATTACCATTCTTCCTCTCTCTCCCTGGTAGCTTAGTCGGAAAAATCGGAACGTCAAAAGATTTTTTACCCCCAATTAGCTTTCTTCCTGTCTCGCTGTTATTTTTTATTCTTCCTTCCTCTCTTTCTCTCTTTGTCTCTCTTTGTCTGTCTGTCTATCTATCTGTCTCTCTTTCTATTTGTTCCCTGTCCTCTCTTTTAAACTGTCTCCTTTTCATTTTTACTTTCTTCTTGGCTTTACTGTGTTTAATGACACTTAGAAAGATAACCTTCTCAGCGACCGATGAAATCCATTAACTTCTATGGCACTACGGAGGACCCTTCTGTATGCTTTTGGAAAAGCCCGTCTGTTTTATTGAAAGTTCAGTTCCCGAATCCCTCACATCATTTTCTATATCAAAATTTACTCACCAGTTCGAAAACCGTGCTGCTCCATATTACTGTCTGATCCCAAGAAATTCGAGTTCCTGAGGTCTGCGAGAAATAAAAAAAATGAAAAGGGATATGATTTATCGGCAGCGAAAACGAGGTTCCCCCTCGGCACCGCTCGCTTCCTCCCCATTTCTGATCATTATGGTCGTCGTTTTCTATCGGCTTTGATTTCGGCCGTGGACCCAGTGTTCCGGTAATTTTCCGTAGGCAGTTCCCAGATGCTTGATATCGATTCAGGCCAAATATTCATACTATCATGAAAACGGAGATTTGAAGTCCCAAAGGAGAGGCTTATGATAATGTTCCTCCTCTTTCTCTCTCCCCCCACTCTCTCTCTCTCTCCCCTCTCTCTGTTTCTTTAATGTCCCCCGCCCTCTCTTTCAAACTGTTCCTTCTTTCTTTTTTTTCCTCTCTACTTCGGCTTTACTGTATTCAATGTCACCAAGAGCGATAACCCTACTCTGCAACACTGATGAAACCACTGGGTTAGAGACTTCTCTTGCACCATGGCTGGGGCTTTGCTTCTACATGTTCGTGGGCGTGGGAAAGTCACTCGGGTTGGGATGGTGCCATGGTACTCCTCGTGATCCTCCGCCTTTTCTTTAGATATATCTGTTCTGTCTGTCTCGTTCTTGATGATCCACCGACTGTGATAGGCCTCTGCATAGTATCTCAGTATTACTGTCTTTCTTTCTATCAGTCCCCTCTCTCTGTATGTCTTCCGCAGTTCCTTTCTCTTCTCTCACTCTCTCTCTATGTCTCTCTCTCTCTCTCTCTCTCTCTCTCTCTCTCTCTCTCTCTCTCTCTCTCTCTGTCTCCCCACCCCCCGCATACGCCAAACCTCGTGTTGCAAGCTCTGTTCCAGTGATGACTTTAGAATAATATGGTATTTCAGAATCACATTCACATTTTCCGGATTTTCCTGGTTGAATAGAAAAAAAAATGGGAAGGAAAATGCCGCATTGCAACACATGAAGTCTCTTGAGTTGTCAATGCAAGATCTTTTTTTCTTTTCTTTCTGCTTTACAGTGTCTCGTGTTCTTGTTGGTGAAACTGATTTCAACTGTTAATGCAGGTAGTCATCTAAGGGTTTTGTAGATTTAAAGGTGGAGGCAAACAGATTTACTAATTTTGAAATGTTGCGTGTGGAGCAACGTGGCCGAATGGTTGCAGCGTTGGACTCAAGAGCTAATGGTCATGGGTTCGATTCCCGACCGCAATCGTGTTATATATCATCCAGATCTCCACAGTCCACCTGTCTGTAAAATGGGTACCTGACTATCGGCAGTGAAAGATATTGTAAGAATGCTAGTGATCAGCGCCTCCAACTGGCAGCGGCGTTGTATACTCCCTAGAGAGTTGATACAGTTCTAGAGTGATCTGGCCTGCTGGGGTAATAATTATGTAAAATCGCGTCAGCGGGCTTTAGCGAGAAAACAAGACTTATAAACCGTATTATTGTACAGTATTATATTATCATTAATAAATTACAAGGATCGCCGTTTATATCATTCATAACCTCTCCCATGTGACCGCCCGCCCCACCCACAGTTCCTGTTTAAGCCAGTTCATACAAAAACCCACGTCACGACACCCCACTCCTCCCACCCACATCCACTCTCTTCCCCAACTAGACGCGGTACCTCCATCCCTACAGTAGTGACGTTAATGCGTCTTTGGCTGTCTCCCGTGAACGGTGTACAATTATGCAACGCTTTTCCAATCGATACCTCCAAGCGCTACCATTGTGTCCTCGCTAAGAGCAAGTTTCGGTGTTCCAGCTTGTGAAGTGTCTGAGAGAGAGAGAGAGAGAGAGAGAGAGAGAGAGAGAGAGAGAG
>JAWQUT010000111.1:1064235-1081349 GCA_033807755.1 Ellobium chinense
AACAAAAAACAACAACAAAATCAAACTAGGGGGAATGTGATAAAGAAAGGTTTGGTCTTGGGAGCACAGCACTTCAGTGAGTATGTACTATGCGAATTTGTCCAGCAAGTGAAATCCAGCATCGTGAAGTCACACAGCATGCCTTTAAAAGGACAAGGGGGTTGCTTTGGTGAGGGGGAAGGGGAGGGGGAGGGGGAGGGGGAGCGTTATCCTAAGTCCTTCATGGGTTTTTTGCAGTCAATCTTCTGTTCACCATCTCTCAGCTCCCTCTATCACTACACCAATCTTCGTTGTATCTCGCTATGCTTGCAAATCGTAATATGATTTCATGATAAAGAGAAAGGTCTTTTCGATAATAACAGGTAACCTATTTTTGCAATGCCCTTGGGATAATTGCATAATGGTATTATGATTTCGGAATGTTCATGCCCGAAAGGGGAACATAAAATGAACGATAAAAGGTGACTGAGTTTGGTGAGGGTTGATACTAATCGAAGTCTACAATGTTATGTACGAGGGTGCGTGTATGTCAGACTGAAGACAAAATGACTTAATAGAAAAGATGTAAGGTTAATATTTGTAGCATGAGTAACATCAGCACCACCAAGTGCAGCAGCAATATTGTCATCCGCGGCAGCAGTAAAAGTCACTGCTACAGCTACAAGTTTAACAAATTTATTGATATGAGCCCAGACCACAACTACGGTACACTGGCGAGCAGTATAATGACGAAACAGTATATGAACAATATTTAAAATATTTTGACGACTAAATTCGCCCCATTAGCAACAATAAATGTTGAATCCAAGTTTGTGTCCTCGAATGTTCCAGTTACACGTTGCAGTGGGCTTGTCCCAAATCCTTTATTGTCTATATATACATCATTTTTACTCACAAACTCGAACGTCTTGTACGTCGAGTGTCTTGATTAGTTTCCTGGATTTTTAAGCTCGTCAGGTCCCATTCTTAATTAAATTTGGACCATCCCACGAACTTAAAAATAAAGACATGGATATTAATGATGTTTATCCAGCCACGAACAGGCCAACCTCGCTCATGCTACTGTTTCGATATGGAATAGGCTTCTAATAATATCTTCCGTCAAACAGGCTTATCTTTGCCAGAAGTATTTTTTTCAGAAAATTCAGTGATTCTGTTTGAATGTAGGGTTTTGCTTCAACAGATGTGTTGCCTAATGTTTATTTCTTTATCAAGGGGATTCGCAGTTTCATAGAAATGTTTTGTCTGGAAATGAGTAATGATATATTGAATGTGCACCAAAAAAAAAAAAAAGTGATTTTGGCTGTAAAGTCAACACACGGCTTTTTGTCAGAGAACGATAAGTTATTATGACTCCCTATGGAGTCATCAGTCCCATACTTCCGTTACGGACCGTTAATGCCCTTGGTTGCATAATGGTATTGAATCCCAAATGTCACTCTTTGATCGGTGATTGGAAGTCACTCTGGAAGCTCATTATCACAGTCAGAATGCATCCAACCCTGGCATTCCCACCGGAAGTTAGAGGCATATTTACATGCAAGAGAGATAACCATTTTCAAAAGATAATTCTTAATGCGCTTGATATATTTAATCCAGAAAATTCCCAGCAAAAAGTACTGCTTCCACATGGCTTATTAGATTGCTTAGCAACGGTTTACTGTGCTTATCATTTACAAGCGGTAACTCTTCGATACATACCCTGTAAAGAGTTAACGATCTTTGAATGCTTATCGGTGGTTTGAGCAGTACAAAGTGAAATCGAAGAGTAATTCTTTAATGCTCTTGACATATTCCAATCCACCAAAACTGCCAGTGTAAAAACTTCTGTTTCCCGATGACACATTATGAGGCTTAGTAACAGGTGAGTGTGTCATTCTAATGTGTTTTCAGCTGGCCAGGTGGTGTAACACTGCATTTCGATGTGTGAGTACAAGACTAGTTTGTTAGTTTGTTTGCTTGTTTGGTTTTGTCTTGTGACCTCTTTGACAAAGGTCGTTATTCAGATCCAAAGGGACACCAGATGTTATTTAATTGTAATTTCGATCGCCTTGGAAATCTTAGGTCAAAGCTCTTCCTTACAGAGTATAAGAGAGCTCAATGTATGTGACTGTAGCTTATTTGTTTCGTGTTTGGCTGGCGGAGATAGAAATTTTCCACTGTTTAGAGCGAATCAATAAGAGATCCATAAGGGGAACCTTAATTTTCTGATATCCAGAGGGGGTTTTAACAACAACAGCATCAACAACAACAACAACAACAACAACAACAACAACAACAACAACAACCACCACCACCACCACCACCACAACCACCACCAACAACAACAACAACAACAACAATAATAAGAGGAATAATGTGGTTGTAGGTCTCGTATCTAGACTAATGCTCGCTCATGTGACTTGACACCTGTTCACACTGGGATTTCTCCACTGCCTCAGAAGCACACAGTGCCACAGCCATTTACAGGCGCTGGTCACGAGCATTTTGACAACATCTTCACCGCCCATTGTCAGGAACCCATTTTAAGAAGGGTGGGCTGAGAAAATTGTAAAAAGAGTACTCACCCGAGGCATTTACGTCACAACCGTGGTGGTTGGGAATCGAACTCATGACCAATGCTACGCCTAGGTCATGATCTTGAGAACCATTCGGGTGGTTTCACTTTCAGGAGGGGAATGAGACTTCTCTGTTATGCTCCACAGCCTTGCCATATTGTTGAGCCTCATACAATTCGATACAGCCTGTGGCAGGCTGTCATGTTCAGATGAGTTACCAGACAACAGGAAACTAGTACTTGTTATTGACTTTGAGTGACAGAGCTACCAAGTTACCCATATCTGGCTTATCTTATACTCGCTGAACTTACCACATCGTTCTCAGAAACTTGCCTAGCAGTCAGTCATCTCTGACCTTCGTGCACTTTCATTCGCGTGTCCATTTCACGTAGAAGAGAAAGACAAAAACCCAACCTAACCTAAATACAACAGCAGCAGCAGCAGCAGCAGCAGCACAAACAACAACAACAACAACAACAACAACAACATCATCAAAATCGATATTCGATATTTCATTTACGTTATTTCCATATGCGACCCGTAACGTTAAGGTCATGAAGTTCGTACTGGACGACAAGCTGTCCTGCTTTAAAAGCATATTGTTATACTTAGTTCCAACGGTTACCATCTTTGGGCTAGACTTCCGCATTCCCCACAGACTGTTTGTTGATATGCTAAGTGTAGTATATATCACATTTTGAGAACCCTCGTTGGCCCTGTACTGTGACGCCAGGTGTTGCAGAAAACCTCATTAGTCATGGGAAATGATTAGTATGACAGATGCGGGCGTATTCTGATCCTTCCTCCATTGATAGGATACTATGATATACTGTACAAGGTCCGTGTTCACGCAAAAACCTGGTATTTCACAAAATTGATATTTTTAGAGAAAACAAGAGATGGCCTGTTGAACCCTTTAATAAGCATTGGGAGGAATTCCGAATCTCCCTCTTCAGCGTTTCCTGGTCGTGCTAGCAGGCATGAATGGGTGGGAATTCCGAATGAGACTCACACCCCTAACCGAACCTCAGGTAGACTAATACAACTCTGTAGACTAACCCTAACCCTTAACCTTAATTCTAATGCCCAACGAGACAGGAGCATCAGTCGAGGCAAGTCCCTAATCCTGATGTCCCTCAAGGCAGGAGCGCCAGATGGGCGTCTCATCTGAAATTCCTCCGCAAACATAAATAGATAGTAAATAAGTGGTTCGATTCCATTTATAAAGTAAAAGCTATTTGAATAAATATAATTTTACATGGTTTTAATTCCATTAAAAGACGATACAAGTCTACAGACTAAATTTTCGGATAAAAGTCCTTCCTTATGGGAATTGAAAATTTATTTGAACTAATTACAAATGTGAAACGAGGACACAGTCGTATGAATAGACTTAATATTTTCATAAATTGTTACGCTCGTAAGCTTGCGATCACCTACGATACCATCATTAGAACTGGACTAAATAGTGAAACAAAGTGTTGCCAAAGCTTCCATTTGACCCAGTTTATGGAATACGCCGCTATACGTCAACACGGGGCGATATCAGCTGTGCGTTGTTATTGTCGGTAACACCTGCTCCATATGATTTTGCTAGGCAAGCAGCTTAAGGGGAGACACAGGCCTTTCCAGGAATGCGGACAACATGGTGGCAGTCTCTCCACCATACGAGAAAGGGTATTGGAGTTTCTATGCAAAATTATACACCAAAATACTGAATAGTGCATTTTTTTTTGTCCTCAGAGAAGGTGATGATTTTAGAGCAACTGTCACTAGCAATAGCACCAATTGTTGGACACCAAATGTCATCCATTTCTCTTAGATATCTCTGGACATGTTCACACATGGGTTTTTCTGGATTTTTTTTTTTTGTCCAGACACAGACTAACTTTGGTGTAAAATGAGGAAGCTATGTGTCAAGACAGAAAAAACAATCCAGAAAATGCCCATGTACGAACATTTATATATCTATGAGACAAGAATGAAATCTAATGTCCCCATGTAAACATGAGACAAGGGTGAAATCAGGTGTCAGAAAACTGGTTCAGTCTCAAATAACAGTTGCTCTAAAATGATACTCTTAATGGAGAAGAAAGCACCAGTTTACCTAGAGACTTCACTACACGTATGATAAAGAGTTGCGCACCTTGTTTTCAGTATTACAGTTTCTGAGAAAGGACCGTGTCTTCCTTTAAGGAGTAAAGCAGAAGGGACTGTGTTGGTGTTGTAGATGTGTGAGTAGGTTTGTTGCTTTTGCAATCACTTTACACATTTCCAAGGGTCAAGAGCCACTCGTCTCATCTTCTTTTACGCAATATCTTCACGCATTCCAATACTAAAAGCAAGCAGACACTAGTGCTTGTATTATACCTCGTAGCAATTGATTTAATCTTTGCGAAATGGGCAAGAGACGAAGAATTTTAAAATGTTTTGTCGATGACTACTTTCCAATATAAAACGGCTGATTTTGTTAGCCTTGTACCAAATGTACTGTTAAGCTGTATATTTCTTAAACCCTATCTGGGGCGTGCACAAAAGAAACAGTATACAGTATTTAAGCCACTGTGAGATTAACGTATTAGGACAGAGGCAGAGTGTTACTGTGCTGTAAAACTTGAAAACAAAAAAATTCGTGGCATGTAAAAAAAAATGTGTCTGTACTTTGATCAGCTAACAGACTAAATGTGGAGCAGTAATGATTGAGATCAAGAAAACGCCCACAGGATTTGTCCAACTAGATCCAGCTAAGGTCTTCAAAGATGTCAGGCAAAAAGCAGTAGAACGAAATCTTCATGAAGATGAACAAAAAAAAAAAATATTTCCATATTCTGATCCGATAAAATATAAATTATGGAGACCTAAATGAAATGGCATTTGCGTTTGTATAAAACCCAGCTTTGTAATTTTTTTTTTCGTGGAGAACACAATTTCGCTTGGAGGACAGCAACACAGAGAAAACACAAAAAACGGGAAGACACAGCGAGATATTTCCATAATTTGATCAGATAAAAGACGAGATGTTCAAAATAGAACAGGTGATCTGTGATCTCAGGTGTCACCTCAGAGCAGGTGTCTGTAATATTAAGTCCAGGCGTGCAGTGTGCGCAGCGCAGGGTTTATTTGGTGTTGCCGGATACATGTTTCGTGACCGGAGCTTAGAGATGGATATCACACAACACTGTTACTGTTATTGTAGCTTTTGGCTGTTCATAGGGGCCACTCAGTGGCGGATCTAGGAAATCACCCTGGTTGGGGATGGGTTTGGGGGGGGGGGGCGTGGAAGGAACAACAGCTTCCCTTCCTATGAGGGGTGCAGTATGCGCAACGTATGGTTTAGTTGGTGTTATCGGAAACACATTCGTCACCTGACTTAAGGGAAGGCACTACCCTTATCCAGAGACTGTAATGCACATGACTTGGTGTGCAACTTATTCATGCATAAAGGTGTCTAAAAGACATGGGTAAAATCTGGTGTCACTCAACTAGTGCCATAGCTAATGACACTTGTCCTAAGATCATCACTCTTGAGGGAATAGGATGCACCATTTAGCACCTTGGTGTGCAATTTTGTATAGAAATCCAGTGCACACATGGAGATAAGTTGCACACCAAGTCATGTGCATTACAGTCTCTGGATAAGGATAGTACCTGCCCTTAAAGATGGATATCGCACAACACTGTGACTTTGAGTGTCACTTTTGGCTGTTCATTGGGGGCCACTCAGTGGCGGATCTACGAATTCACCCTGGAGGAAAGGGAGGCACTAGCAGTTTCCCTTCATACGAGGGGGTGTTTAGTTACACAGCGCAGGGTTTATTTGGTGTTACCGGAAAGACATTCGTCACCGGAGATTAGAGATGGATATCGCACAACACTGTTACTGTTAGAGTGTTAGTGCCGCTTTCGGCTGTTCATTTGGGGCACTCAGTGGCGGATCTACGTATTCGCTGAGGAGGAAGAGGGAGAGAGTTGGGATCAGCATCCTCCATTCCAATGAGGGGTGCGGTGTGCGCAGCGCAGGATGTACAGTATTTAATATTAACGAGCAGAGCTTAGAGATGGATATGGCACAACACTGTTAGTGTCGCTTTCGGCTGTTCATTGGGGATACTCAGTGGTGGACCCACGAATTCACCCTTGGGAAAGGAGAAGGTCCACCTGCTTCACTTTCTATTTCCTTAGAAATGTATAATTACATTCCTCTGACCCCTTCTTTCTTCCATCCCACGAGTGGACTGACCGTTTCCGGTGTAGGGGGTAGAAATCACTTGCCTTGCCTTCCATCCCTCTTGAAAATGAATATCTGCTCCTCTCTCTCTCTCGCTCTCTCTCTCCCTCTCTCTCTCTCTCTCTCTCAGTGCACATCTAGAGCCACTGTTTCCATGCGGGACTGGGGGCACTTGGATCGCCCCTCCCCCCCCCCCCCCCNCCATTCCCAAAGAACCGCTCCTGACGGCCGTCTTGTTGATGTAGAATGAGAAGGCTGGTGGTTTAGTGTTGTGTTGCAAGAGTGGAAAGAGTATCGATCACTGGGGCTGTCGTGAGGGGATTACTTGTGTTGAATGTTATTGCTTCTGTTGGTGGTGCCGAGGTGGTAGTTGTTGCTGCTGCTATTGCTGATTTCTGTCTTCGTTCATATATGTTAATGTTGTGGTTGTGGTTATTGTAATAGTTGTTATTGCTGTTGTTATTGTGTTGTTGTTGTTGGTGGTGGTGGTGTGTGTGTGTTGTGTGTGTGTGTGTGTGTGTGTGTGTGTGTGTGTANGTGTGTGTGTGTGTGTGTGTGTGTGTGTGTGTGTGTGTGTGTGTGTTTGCATGTGTGTAGGTGTGTTTGAGAGAAAGAGTGCTTAAAGGTAAAAAAAAAAGTAAAGAAGTTGAAATGTCAAATTTGTATCATAGTCAGTTAGTTAATCAAACAGTCAGTCAGTCAGTCAGTCAGTCATTAAGTCAGTCAGTCAGTCAGTCAGTCAGTCAGACAGACAGACAGACAGACAGACAGACAGACAGACAGACAGACAGACAGACAGTCTCTTCGTATATTCCCTAACATGAAGCCTCGTCCAATCTCACAGTACAACGATCTTACCACATCTTCACTCCATCCCTCTCCCTCGTCTTCATTCTTCTTACTTTCACAGCGCTCACTTTTCTTCCTATCCTTTCTCTTCCTTGTCTGCCTCTTCTCTTTCCGTTTTCTCGTCTTTTTTTTTTGTGTGTCTTCTTCTCTTCCCGTTACATCTGATCTCACCTCATTCCTCTTTACCTCACATCTCCTATCCTCTCATCTCCTCTTTCATCTCTCTTCCTGTCCATCTCTTCTCCTTTATATCTCCCTCTCATCTTCATATTACCTCTTCTCTGCTCTTTTTTCTGTCCTGTTATAATCTTCTTTATACTGTGTACTCTTCTATGTTTTGTCCTGTTTTTCTGTGTGTTTTTCCCTTTCGTACACACACCCGTGTAACGCGAGTACCCCATTTCTCATACAGTCCCTATATCCGCCCATATGCCCTCAATCTGGCTTCGTTTCCCACGCAAGCGTGACATTGGGCCATATCGATCGACTGAGCCCGATACCACTGGAAAACACCGGCATGTGAAGGTTATAGTTGCCAGCAGGCAAGGTGGGAGTAGGGCGAATACCGTTTTTTCATGTATAAACAATCGTAATGGGCCTTTGCGATGTGATCTAGTCCAACGAGAAGCGATGGACGCGTCTTTGTAAACAATTCGTCTGGTGTGATGCCACGATCTCAGACGTCAGCTTCGATTTCGTTAAATCACCTTTGATTTCGATTTGAAATCGGAGATCTTTGCAGCATACCCGACGAATCATTATTTCTAGTGCATAAGTGAAAATGTGAAGCGGATGGCAGGAATGAGTGATCCTTTATTAAAAAAAAAATCATTGCTTAGATGCAATGATCCGATAAACGTCACTTAACCAAACTTTGGGTTTGACCTATTTGGGCAACCAATAAAACGAGCATAATTTTGTCAAAACCTCAGACGTCTAGCTTCAATAGTTTCGTTGAAAAAAAAATGAATTTTGGCGTCTATTGGGGTATTAAGCTTACATCTAAGCAACCAAATAGTGTGACCTCATTATGAAATCTGACATCTACTTAACGAAAGAAACAACAGTCTGATAGTATGTTATAGTAAGGACATGATACACATATAACTCTGCAGTGCCAAATTTGTGGTTTTTGTGTCTGGATGGGTTATTTTATTTATTTTCTTGTTTGTTTGTTATATTGGAAGGGAAAGGAACAAATGAGTGCCTGTATATGGGCTGTTTGTTGATCTTCAATTTGCTCCATCTCCTTCCTCGCCCACCTGCGCTGTCTTTTCTCGTTTTTGTTCGTTTTTTGTTTGAAATTCCAATCATCCAAACTTTCACTGTGTATATTGATCACAGACTAGGGGCCGTCGTCCACCAGTTTCATTGTTGGCAGGAGCATCTCTGGCCACATAGGGGGAGAGTGCGTGGGTGGGTGGGGTTGCTGGAAGGGAGAAGCAGATTTCAAGGCACCTGAGTCTGTTTCTGTTTTGCTTCATTGCATGTGCAGGAGAATGGCTTGATATAGACTATTAATATTGTTAACTTGACACGCATAATTTGTCAACAATTTTATTTCTCATTCATATAAAGGGTCAGGACATAGTTTTCTTACCGTCACCCGTCTTTTTTAAAAATGTTTATGTTTTGTTCGTTGCGTTTCCTTTGGATTTCCTTTCGACTTTTTTTCTTTCTTGTTACCTTTCGCTTTGGGCGCAAAGTCGGCAAGTGCGAATCGGCGGGCGGTCGAGCGATCTCAGAGGTCGAGTCTTCTACCGCGGCGTGATAGAAAGTTTGTCTATGCGTGTCAGCTTGTCAATCCAGACCAGTGCACCACCGACGGCGTGGACAAGCGACATTTGTTTTTTCACGTGTTGCAGTGGTCAGCTTACGACACGGCCTGTCTGTCCTGTCACTGCATGTGATGGACACGGATTAAAAGAAAAAAAAAATTGCTGCGCTTTTTTTTTTGTTATTTTTATCACTGAACAACAACGGGACATGCATTCCTAAGCATTTTGTTTGGACGACAGTGTTATCTGAGAAAACAAGCGACTAGGGGAATTCCATTGGGTTCCCATTTTTTTCTCTCTTGGAAACCCTGAGTGGTGTTATTTCAAGGACTTTATATAAAGCTGTTTATGTGAGGACTTTGCTGTTTTAGGTGTTTGCCACTTACGGAGGGTGCGTTTTCCATGTATGTGGATTAAAGATGGATTAAAACTTAAGACTTTTTTTTTAAGGAAGCAGGGTGCTTTGGACATAGGTAAGTGTGCTTTATAAGGTGAGATAATATTTACTTCTTAACAGGGCGACAAGTAATGTAATAAATTTAGCGTAGTTAACTCATTTCAAAAGATTAAGGACATCACTGTTTGTAGTGATCAAGGGGCCTCTTTTCTATTGGATGATATTTTATCGTATTTTTATAATACTATTTTGTATGTCATTTTTGACCGATCTTAAACCTACCATGAGAAAGTAACAGTTTTGTCAGTCTCAGGGTGTTCACGAAGACATGAGTCTCAGATACAGTTTTTGATAGTGGTGCTGGGCGAGATGCTGTCACGGGAGTGAAACATGAGTTTCTTGTGTCATCAATACCAGATCTAATCTCTTCCTCTACTTCTAGTCTTTATCTTCTCGCCTTGGCATGTGAATACTATCGAGTGAATGAAGCCTAACCTATCAACGTCCGTAAATTGGTAGTGATGTAACAATACTGTACTTCCCATAGATATGAAAAAGTGACTGAGTGATCCGACCTGCTGAGACATTATTGTAAAATCACGAGATTGGATAAATCGTGGATATCAGATTTATGAGAAATAAGGTTTTCATTCAACCCGTAAGGCAACTGGTTTACAGTGTCTTAGACTATTATAAATTTCATTCGTAAATTAAACATATGGAGCGATACATATCATATATGTAAATACATAATATTACAAATTTTAATGAAATACATAATAGAGTAATTGCTGACCGCTCGCGGTGCAGCGCCCTGGTAGCCCCAGCTCTAAAGCCAGGTACTCATTTACACCTGAGTCGAGTGGGGAAAGGGGTGTGAAGTGTTTTTCCCAAGGACATGACAACGTAAACCGCTCGGCCTAAGAGTCGAACACACAAACCTAGACTTGACAGTTTCCTATTTGTGAGTACGACTCCTAAACCATACGCCTGTACTGCCTCCCATCTACAATCCTCATTTGTACAGACATATTGCTTTAATTGCCTCTTTGTTCAAAGGTCTCTTGTCCTTTAGATCATCCTCTCTTTGATACTGTTCCAAAACTTCCCAGCGTTTTTTTCTTTTTCTGTCTCTGTCTGTCTCTCTCCTATGTATCTCTTGCTCTCTCTCACTTAATGTTACTCTCCCACTCTCTCTCTCCGGCTGTGACTGACATATGTTAGCATGTATAATATTAGTGGTGGCTGGTCTCTACTGATTTATGAACTACACTTTACTATACTTTGGTATAAACGACATCAGTGACAAGAGCAAGAACAAAAAAGACAGCACCAACTACAAGAGCAGCAGCAGCAACATCGGCAGCAGCAACAGCGGCAGCAGCAACAACAGCAGCAACAACATAACCATTTCTACCACCAGTACCTTAAACAGCAACAAGAAGAAAACACCAGCGCCATTAAAATAATTCATCTCAGCATTGCGCCATGCATTCACTGCGCATCGCCCCGCTAATCAGGAGGTATGCAGTCTGCATTTCAACATGCCGAATGTAAACTTAGATCCATCTTATATTAAAACAACCTTTATATAATTGTATCTCTCCTTCTTCAAGCCGTACCGGTATTGTGTAAGGCAGTGTAGCGTGAAAGAAAAGGCGTCGTTCATACAAAGCAGTGAAGCTCATTGAAAGTTATTCAAATGCATTATGAAGGTGATCCCTTTTTATTCACAGCTTTTTCTTCACCGACGGCAGCGATGGCCTTTTCACCTCTAAAAGGCATTCGGCTGGTTTTCGAGGCTTGATAGAGAAATGATTATACTTGTTGCGCCGCGCCGGAAAAGGGCTTGGGATCAGTTCTGAAATTTAGATTTCGGAGTTTGAACACCTTGTATCATGTTTTGCTTGGGATTTTAATTTTGATAATTTTCCTCATTTTCACGACACTGATTCCTCTTGTAGTGGCGGAAATCTCGAAAATTTCACAGAAGATACGAAAGCACTTTTATTTGTTGTTGTGTACGTTACGACATTTCGGTAAACTGTTACGTATAATTGTAGTAGATAGGACCTATTTCTCAGGACGAATCTCGTATGGTTCCGTGAAATCGAAAGTGTAATATCTTTATTTGTTGATAGGTGTCAGAAACCCTTGGTTTTCAATACTCTACACGATTTTCAATGTGTTCATGTGGAATATTTTATTCATGGCTTGGCCTTCGCCCAAGGTCGAAAATCCGGGCAAATATCGATTTTTCTCACACTCTGTGGATTTCACTCAGTTGCAAGTCTGTGGAAACATGGAAAAAGCTATGCTTAAAAGAAGATGTCGTTAGCGACGTTATAATATTTGGAAAATATAGTATTGTGATATTTGAAAATGTTTTGAATAAACGGAAGTTGCAGGTAAACGGTTTTGAGATAAAAAATAAGTCGGCTGTATAATTTCCATGGCAGCTTCACGGGGCGTAGAGTTATTTGAAGGTCAAGGGTGGAAATTTATTGTCAGTGTAAACCGCTGGCGCCCTTGTGTAAGCTTCAGGTGTTGTGTCAATAGGATATGGATACATTGTGTACACACTCCACTGTGAGAGATCTTTCCTTGGATTTGTTGCTGTACATGTTCTTTACACCTACTGGATTAGGCCAGTATTTTGCAAGTGATTTAACAGAACCCGTGTCGTGCCTTTCAAAATCTTGTGTGTACATGTCTCACGCCGTCACCCGTGTCTCACGCTGTCACCCGCCCACGACGTGAACAGGTCCCAATGTATATGATTAAACTTTGCGCTTTTCTGTTTCCTGTTAAGGATGTGTTTGTCGCCGTCTTTCCTCCATCCCTGCCCACCTCCCTCATCCCTTTCCCATCTCCCTCATCCCCTTCTCATCTCCCTCATCCCCTTCCCATCTCCCTCATCCCCTTCCCATCTCCCTCATCCCCTTCCCATCTCCCTCATCCCCTTCTCATCTCCTTCATCCCCTTCCCATCTCCCTCATCCCCTTCCCATCTCCCCCATCCCCTTCCCATCTCCCCCATCCCCTTCCCATCTGCCTCATCCCCTTCCCATCTCCCTCATTCCCCTCCCATCTCCCTCATCCCCTTCCCATCTCCCTCCCCTCATCTCCTTCCCATCTCCCTCATCTCCTTCCCATCTCTCTCATCCCCTTCCCATCTCCCTCATCTCCTTCCTATCTCTCTCATCCCCTTCCCATCTCCCTCATCTCCTTCCCATCTCCCTCATCCCCTTCTCATCTCCCTCACTCCCTTCCCATCTCCCTCATCCCCTTCCCATCTCTCCCATTCGCTCCCCAAAAAACTTTCATCTCATCTGGTTTGTTGTTCGCAAGTCAGTCATTCAGTCAGTCAATAAATCGGTCGTTCCTGTCGGTCGATGCGTCGGTCATATAGTCGTTTATTCAACCAACCAACCAACCAACCAACCAACCAACCAACCAACCAACCAACCAACCAGTCAGTCTTAAGTCATTTCATCCTTCGTCCTTCTCTCCCTCCTCCCTTGCCGTCTCTGTATTCTTCCTCATCTTCTATCTACCCATGTCCCCTACCCTAGTGTTGATAGGTCAGATTTTACGAAAGAGTCAGACCAAATTTGAGAAAAGCGCCATCGAAACCTTCAAAAGGAGCCAAAAAGTAGCCGACTTATAAAAACAGAAATGCTGTAAAACATCATTATATATAGAAATATGAAATGCAGAGATGTGATGCACAGTAAAATATGTCATGACATAAATATCAAACGATGTCTTATCTCAATCTCAAATTGTGCATTTGAAGTTTTTTTTTTTCGCCCAGGTTTTCAGTGACAAGAACATGATGCTTTCACTTGAAAAACGATAAAATGTATAAAAGTTGGATACAAATTTTAATTGGACTCTTTAAGAAGTAGCCAAGACGCCCTGGCGGAAAAAAAAAAACCCACCAAAAACGCCACGGAACCTGTAAAGTAGCCACATTTGGCAGTTTCGAAGCCAGCCCGGCAACACTATCTTCCTCAATTTTTGTCCCAGCCTGTTTATGGAAGTCAAATATTGCTTGGCGTTACCCTCGTTATCAGTATCGGATGTACACACCGTTGGTAGCTTCCGCCTGTGTTCGCCAGTTGTCACGCACACACACAGCTGATTTGAGCAGTCCTAATCAGGTAGTTAGAACAAGCAGTCAGATGGGGTGGGTGTCCGACAGACGGACAGATGAATGAACGGAGGGCAGGCAGGCAGGCAGGCAGGCAGGCAGGCAGGCAGGCAGGCAGGCAGGCAAAGTATACTTTAGTGTGGGATAATAATATATAATTTATGTAAGCAGATTATATTGCATTGTGGGTTGCCATTGACCAAGATCGAAACATAAAGGTTGAGAACTTGTTTCTTTCATTATTACTTTGTTCTTGCTGTTCAAAGAAGTATTAGAGTTTGTCACTCCACTGTTTTGCTCTTTGGCCTTGGGAAACAGAGAATCTAATCCAACTGAGAACTTGCTCCTTTCATTATTACTTTGTTCTTGCTGTTAAAAGAAGTATTAGAATTTGTCCCTCCATTGTTTTGCTCTTTGGCCTTGGGAAACAGAAAATCTAATCCAACTGAGAACTTGCTCCTTTCGTTATTACTTTGTTCTTGCTGTTAAAAGAAGTATTAGAATTTGCCACTCCGTTGTTTTGCTCTTTGGCCTTGGGAAACAGAGAATCTAATCCAACTGAATAAATATTATCTCAGAATACTCATGGCTTTTTGCCGAGTGGCTCGTCAAACCACACGACAAGAACCAACGAAACGCAATCAAATCACAGTAATTTAATTGCGCTGTCCTGATTGGAGGGCCAGAGTAAAGACGCAGGCAGGGCCAGCCATTTACAGTCAGTCAGGTCAAGCCCAGACTTCGGGTCTAACTAGAGAGAACTTAAGAATAAATAATTGTGAACCCTTTACATAACATGTTGGAAGGGAGTATGTATGGACCTGTGCATGTTTACTTTGCTTGAAGTATAGGATGTTATCTCTCTCTCTCTCTCTCTCTCTCTCTCTCTTTCTTTCTCTCTCTCTTTCTCTCTTTCGTTCTGACTGTCACCTGTTGACCTAGACTCACATATTATGCAGACAGATTTATGTGCTGTTAACCGCTTCTTTTTTTATGAAATGGTCATGTCTGTTATTTTGAAGAGAGGGGTAGGTTGAAAATGGCTTGAAAGCGAAGGAGGAACCTACTAAGTCCGTCCTTGGAGGCGAGTTCCAAACCACACCTCCCCTCCCCTCCTTCACTGCATCATGATATTTTTATGAAGCTAAGGGACTCATTTCTGTAAGTTCTATGCATTTCGTTACACCGCTACCTATACCCATGAACATTGACTCACCACCGTCTTTGCCTGCGCCCAGTTGCGTGGTAGCCGGAGATTGTTTGTTTAGAGAGATTTTAATTTTTGAAAACCAGTTGCTTTTTATTAAAGTTTGTGTGACTGCCAGTTGTTTTGATTTCGCTGACACAGGAGTTGCTTTCCTTGATCAGATTTCAGAGGTTAGAAGAAGTCGCGCCACGTTTAGTTTTCTGTCTATCAGTAAGCTAACTTCCACTTCAGACATTCGCTGTTCGTACATGGCAATTTCATTCGAAGGATGGATGCTGTTGCTGGTCTTTCAAATTTCCCTATTGCCTCAGTACCACACCGTGTTAGAACCAATGCCATTACAGCACTCTGGACACTATTGACCACTCTGGCAATTTATCGCTTTTTCTCTCCGAAGGTGAAAATAGACGCTCCTGACAGGATGTCGAAATAAAGAATGGGTGCTATTGCTAGTCTTTCAAATTTCCTTATTGTCTCAGTACCAAACTGATGCCATTATAGTATATGGCCACTATTGACCAATCTGACAAATTATCGCTCTTTCTGTCCAACAACAACAAAAAGAAAAGTACCTGACAATTGACAAAACGGCGCTAACGGCTACAGCAGATAACAATCTGAAGTGAGGTGACCCAGCCCCGTCGGTGTGAAAGGTTCATCTGCTGATTATCTCTCAGACATCGCGTTATGGACCACTGGGGCCGGGCCGGGCCGGACCGGGCCGCCGGGCCGTCTTCGGGGGCCCACTTGTTTCAGGGCTTGTAAGCAGACAAACGGGTCTTTATGGGGTCTTTTCACAGCCAGATGTCCCCATTAGATCGGTTAGGGGAATGTGTCAGAAGCGAGAATGAACATTATTGTTTTTGTAGACGGGGTCAGCCATAGAGACCCCCTCCAGTCGTTGTGTGAGTCATCGACGAAGACGAAGATGGTTGGGAAATGTCTTGGTAGTTTTATAAAACAGTTGGTTTCGCTCTATCGAATCGCAGTTCCAAAAGAGTATGGACAAATTTGCGATGTTCTCGACTTTCCAAGAGATGTTTTCTGCAAAATGTTTGTGGTCAGACCAAAATTTCAGTTAAGCAGATTCGACTGTGTAACTGATATTGTGTTGTCCGTTGCCTTGGAAACTAACTCCAGAATATTTTTTCATTCCATTTTTTGTTGTTGTTATTTCTGACTATCTACTCTTCTTCCATTCTTCCCTCCTTTCATCCTTACTCATCCTTCTCCTTTTACCCTTTCCTTCCTCCTGCCGCCTTGTCATCTCCTCATTCTCTTTTCATCCTACATCATTCTTTCCTTTCCCCCTTTCCGTTACATCTTCCTTTAATCTCTCATTCTTCCTTCCCTCCTCTCCTCTCCTCTCCTCCATCCTTCCTTCCTTCCCCTTTAGCCATTCTTTCCGTCCCTCCCGTCTTTCTTTATTCCTTTGTCCTTCCCTCGTTTCATACTTCCAACCCGTCAGCATTTTCTTCTTTATCCCTTCTCTCACATGCTTTGACTCTCTCTCTCTCTCTCTCCAGAATCTCCCATGTTATTGTTGTTCTTTCTCAGGGACCCGCCCATGTAACTCCATCCCTGTCTGCCTCTACACCGGATAAATAAAATGTGGAAACATTTACATGCTTTCTATTAAAAGACCATTCGTTCACCGGTTCGTGTAGGCACTTAAACACTTGATGTGCGTTTTATGTCGACACGGGCAAATCTTGTGTGTAATAACGGGTGATCGACAAGGGCAGTATAGTCTAGATCTACATGTGTTTCGATAAGATTGATAAGAAATTTATTTGTCTGGGCATTACTGGAAGTTTCTGAATTCCGAAAAGGGCGTCCCGCTTTAAGGCACTGTAAATTCCAATAGGCACATTGGTATGTCTTATACGTTAAGACGCAAGTGATTGGGGGGAGGAGAGGGAAGATAGGAGGTGGGGGTGTG
>JAWQUT010000111.1:1081462-1093962 GCA_033807755.1 Ellobium chinense
GGGGATGGGGATGGGAGGGAAATCAGGCGCGACAGGCGTAACACTTTCTTAAGGTACATGCGAGATAAAATCGCAGCCGGAAATAAAACTGTCGTAAGTCTTTTCAGTCAGTTCTGGAGTTACGACAGTATTAATGCCGGGCGGCAAAATGTAATATTTGGAAGTGGTTGATGTTTAAGTACGCAAGACCGGGTAAAGAATGGTTACAATCAGGCAGTCAAACGAACGAACTAACAAGTTTAACAAGTTTATTGAACTAACCATGAGAAATCAATTTCGAGAGAAAGCTATAAATATTGTTAGTCTAAGACTCAGGCTTCGAACCCTGCATTCACCTCAGTTTAGAAGTTGAGTATGCTAACCATTTACATTCCAGACTCCGCTATCTCCACATAATAATCATTATATGCTTCAACATGTGCATGCCGAGCTCTTCCCCAACTTTAATATGTGAACCTGCAATTCAGACTTCAAATCCGGGACTTTGGCACCATTCTCCAGCTGATCAAGAATCATGTTTGTGTATGTAAATTTATGAGATTATCTGAGTTTATCTTCTGTGATATCAGTCTCATGATCGACCCGGATCAAACTCACAATATGATATTTAGCAGATAGGTAGAGTGTCGGATTTAGGATCGTAAAATCGTGGGTTCGATTCCCGCTATGGTCTTGTAAATTCCGTGGAAAACATTTCATGTTTCCGGCAATAGGTAATAAGAACTATTCTTTAGATTAATGGTAGTGACTGGAAGGCCATCAGAAAGGCATCAGCAATGTATGCTCCTAAGGGAGTCGATAAAGTTAATGAGTGATCTAGTCTGCCTGAAAAATCACAATGTGGTGTCGCATGCCCGAGCATTGTTTTGATGCTTGACTTATAATAATATATATGATTATCATGAAGCACTTCATTTATATTCATTTGACAAGTGTACTGTAGACCAAAAAAAATCTTATAGGTAACTTGATCGCACCTTATAAACAACCTCCCCACTTTCACTCCAGTGGTCTTGTTGAGTGGCACCACTCGAATGGCTGTCAGTGACATGCAAGGCTGTTGGCATACAGGACATCGCTCCAGTTCTAGCATTAGGAGTATTCATGCACAGTCTCGCCTGGGACTATAGAGGGTCATGACCAACGGTGACATTTTAAGTTTTTGTTGTGTCTCATGGCTTTAAACGGTCATCCCTTTCACTGGCCTTTCGATTTCCGACACCGATATATACATGCGACGAATGTCTGTGGCTTATAACAGTTTTCACACCTGTAGCCTTGCCTTCCATTTCCACGAGGATTAAGGGATTAGGAACTGTAATAGACCGGTTGGGACTAGAGGTAATATAATCTGATGGAACTGTGGTGTTAAGGGTTGGTATTGTGATTGGACCTTATTCATTCATTCATTCATTCATTCATTCATTCATTCATTCATTCATTCATTCATTCATTTATAGCTTCTGTCTTCTTTTTTAAATATTGTTATTTCTTTCGTTTTTTTCCTTTCTGTCCGCCCGCCTATCTACCGAGCCTTAGTTTGTTTACCTTTCGCCATTGTGTGCTGAATGAACACACGCCATTCCCCTTTCTTTGTAAGCGTTACCTGTAAAGGCATTTTATCTTGCCTTGTTTCACATGTATGCGATCATATTTTCCTCCGTGTTACTAAAAGATTGTGCAAACATAACTTCTTTGAAACGAACCTATGGCCATTTGACCTCCGCCGGTGGCATGGCATAAAAGGTCTGTTGTGCCGTTTCGTTGAAGGATCAGCAAGAACAGGGTCTTTCTATTCCGGTGCGTTTCGGTGCCTGCTCATCAAGAGCGTTCCTGTCTCTCTCGTGCTCTCTCTCTCTCTCTCTCTCTCTCTCGCTCTCTCTCTCTCTCGCTCTCTCTCTCTCTTGTTCTGGTGATGAACGTGCTTGAAACAACATCCGATCAGCCATGTCGACCCTCCTTCGTAGAATGAGGATTTTAACCCCTTCATTGCCAGGGGAAAAACATCTCCAAACCAAAGCATAAAAACCAACAGCTTTCCAAATTTTCATGAACAAAATCAGTTTTTATTTCGTCAGGTGAAACGACAATGCTGTATTCGGAAAGTAAATATATTATTAGTAACAGTGCAATGTGTTCCACAGCCTTCCTTATACTTATAAATCTATGATATCCCAGAGTCTAAAATTTCTCAGTCATGAGGCAGTGAAGGGGTTAATAATCTACCACATTGGCTCAAAGCTGGAGTTACCTCGCATGTTGTAGCTAAGTATAGTCTATCCATTACTTATATCATCTCCGGTACCGACTAATTAAGGTCGGCACGTAGCATTGTGACGAAGATTAAGTTATTACAAGTGACATACTTTGGCCTGGAGTACCGTACTGGGAGGTAGGAAGGGGCTGGTTTATGGCGGATTATAGCCCAATGTTTTGGGAACAGTGTCGCGGGCGATATGGACAGGTGACGAAATATTGACTAGAGTGATTAGGAGAGGGGGAGAGAGAGAGAGAGAGAGAGAGAGAGAGAGAGAGAGAGAGAGAGGAGAGAGAGAGAGAGAGAGAGAGAGAGAGAGAGAGAGGGAGAGAGAGAGACTTAAAGAAGATTATAAACAACGAGAAGAGTAAGATAGAGAGAAAAAGAGTATGAGAGAGAGAAGACGAGAGAGAGAGATAGAAAGAAAAGTAGTTGAGAGAGACAAGCAAGCGAGAGTGAAAAGAAGAGTGACTGTGAGAGAGATAAAGAGTCTCTTAGGGAAAGTGGTAGAAAGATAGAAAATAGAGAGAGAGAGAGGGCGCGCAAAAGAGAGAGAGAGGGCGCGCAAAAGAGAGAGAGAGNTTTGTGTGTGTGGGTGGATGGGTGGGTATATATATGTGTGTGTAAGAGAGAGAGAGAGAGAGAGAGAGAAGAGAGCGAGAGTGAAAGAAAGGAAAGTAATTAAGAGAGACAAATGAGCGAGAGGTTTACGATGAGTGACAGAGTGATAAAGAAATGCTGAAGAATACTAGGGGGAGAAAGAGAGAAAGAGAGAAAGAGATAGATAGATAGTTAGATAGATACATAGATAGACAGAGAGAGAGAAGAGAGAGAGAGAGAGAGAGAAAGAGAGAGAGAGAGAGAGGGCGAGGAATGACAGAAGGGATCGCGTTTACCTGAAAAAGGTACAATAGCTCAAACCAATCAGCCCTCTTATTCCGAACCATTTAAAAGCACCTTCCAGTAGATTACCCTGTAGTAATAATAGTATATCTTTCTGCCAACTCACCACTTAACCACTAACCAGAGATTCCAGACCGGCACTGGTGAAATGAAAGGTAAACGTAACTGTTCCACAGCGCCTGGGCCACGGCGGGCCATTGAGCCCGCGTCCAGTGGGCCACGCTCATAACAGGCTGTAGTGTTTGCGTATTGGATCATGTAATGTAGTCTGTCTATTGGTTTCAAATAAAAGTACACTAAAGGCGTTCGATACCGTATAAATGTAATATTTCATGGTTCTCTTGTGGATTATTTGAACTAACCGTAAGTAGAAATATGGGGCTATTGTTCCCTTAGCCATGCTATTTTCTTCACACACTAAAAATGTCAGGACACGTGATGGACTTTTAGGCTCGTGACTACGACACACTGTGGTTATTTTTTTTTTTTGACACTATGGCAAAATTACTGATTTTCAGACACACGAAAACATAGTTTTTGTAAACAGGTTCAAGTTCAAGTTTATTAGACACTTGGCCAGTGACAAACATCAATAAGTTTACAAACATGAAAGAGTCTCAAGCATACTGTGCCCCACGTGATCCACAGGACAGATTGTTGTTTAAATTCTAGATACTTTAGTGACACCATTTTTGAGTCATATGAAGATTTCAGAATTCACAAGTTATTTCCGTTGTCGCGGTGTTGCATAATATGGACATACATCCACCTTTGGACATATTATGGTTTGGGTTTTTTTGAGTGTCGACGCACACCGTTGTTTTTTTGAAACATAGCCCCCCCCCCTCCCCCCATCTCTTAGCCACACACACACACATACAACTCACTTTTTTTGATGGGAACATTATAAAGGCAGAACAATAATCTTTTGTCAGGCAATCTTGAGACCCGGTCCTGAGTAGAAGAATGTATAAAAATCTTAGCAGATCTTATCGTAATGTGTGTATTCTGTCAGGTGATATGAAAATGAGTGTTTAGAAAAAGCAAGGCGATCAATAACGCGTATTATTTACTCGTTGGCTTTGGATTATTTCAGCTAATCGGAAGAGGGGATATGGGCTTTTTATTCATTTAACACACGGTTGTATTTTTTTTTCGGAGTATGCTTGCTAGACAGCGGGAATACACCTTATAAAGAAGGCCAGAGAAACATTTTTTATTCGACTGCCAGGTTGTTAATGCTAACGCTGACTGAAAAATCTGAGGAAAGACTCAAAATTTCTTTCCTTTAAAATGGTTGAGAAGCATGTTGCTGGGGCTTGTCATACACAACAGTCCAACTGTCTGGCTATCCAGCTAAAATACTCTCCCGAAGATAGTCTGGCTGTTCAGCTAAAATACAATGAAACACACTGTGCTTATGTTAAGATACTAAAAAAAATAAATTTGGTGTCTGGACCTACAGACACCTATTGTTTTTGAGTTTGTGTTTTTCTCAGACACTTCTATGGCTCAAAAACTTTTCGAGACAGTAAACAAATAGTGAATTTTTTTTCCGAACACCGTAAAGGGACATTGCCGATATTTTTTTCCTTTTAAAGATAACCGTCTGGTTGATTTTATCCAAACACTACAGCCATATATTGTTTCTTGAGACACCTAGAAGCATAGAGAGACACTACAAACCGCAGAGACATTTCGTTTTATTTTCAGACACCGCGAAGACACATGTTCTGTTTTATCTTTCATACACTGCAATCATAGTCATAATAATAATGGTTATAAGGAGCAAAGACATGGTAATTCAGTAATGCTGTACGGTTTTAACATGATAAGAAATTATATACATTCACTATATATAAGGCTATTTATCCCGATAATTATGCATCTTTAGAACGTAACAAACCCGCTGTTATCACTGCATATAGCAGCCCTCCCCCTGCCCCTCCTCCCGAGACTAATTGTCTTAAGTGCTAAATTGGGCCATAATCAGTTATCACTGGGTTGAGAGTCTTGGCATTTCGTATAGTCTTTTCTACATCGTTTTACCTCCATGAGGACCAAACAATCTGTGTTTATTGTGTTAAACATCTTATCTCATGAACTAAACAAAACGGGATCTCAATACCTTTAACTTCATTTTTTTCAAGAACGTACGGTGGCACTTAAGATAATTAGATCTAAGTTCTCAAGGGGCGAAACATCTTCAATAGTGGGATCTCTTTGTCGTATCTGTCATCTTTTGCTTTCTCTTGCACGTATGAAAGGGTCTCAGCGGGGCTGGTGGATTTACAGTCCAGCGTCCGGCATCAGAGCAGAATTATGAAACATAGAGGTTATGAAGATTTTAAGAAAAAGAAAGGTGGAAGGCTAGCCCAAATATACCACGAATAAGGGTGTCTTAATAGATCCCAATAGATATTTTGACATCTCTCAGGATTTTTGGCAACGTCCGTTTAGAGAATTCTTACAAAAAGTATACCACATGTGTTTGAGGCATCATAAATATTGGTTACGAAATATGGTCTGTTGAAGATCAGAGGTGAAAGGCATAGAGTTCTGAGTTCTTCTACGGACAAGATACAGCAATTTGCATGGACTAGCAGAGAAATATTCCAAAAAAAATATTCTCTTTGCTGGAGAGGCATGTTAAGTTGTGAACAGAGAAGGGAGTTACTGTACACAAACGTGCCATGGATTTGATGTAAACAGAAGCATTTGCTTTCTAAACATTGTGGCATTCCTTTCAGCCGTACAAGAACCACTGCCTACAGTGAAACTTTACCTTTTGGCATCATCTACCAGGAGAAAAATGTCCAAAATATGTTATCTTGTGTGCTAGGGCACGATGTGGTAAGAGCAGGGGACTGTTATACACACACTTTAGTAGATTAGTGGGAATTAGTATAAAAAGCACTATGACTCTTCTCACATCCTTCCTGGTGTTTTTTTTTGTTTTGTATTGGCATTTTAGTGAATTCTTGTGAATCGAGCGATTCCAAAGACCTTCTGGTGTCCGCCACATCGGATATCGCGAGTTTGTTTGGAATCCATCTCTTTTGAAATTCGAGGTGCCAGAAGAGTCTGTTCATTTTAAGAGAAGTACACTTTAATTATATTTTACCAATGGCAGAGAGGAGACATTTCGGGACCAAAGAATGTGTCCATTCAAACCGAATGTTCAGTATAATTATGCGAATGTCACTTTGACCGACCGTATTGTATCTTTATCTCAGAGCCAGTACTATATATGGACTGTCACCTGTCACTGCCGGGTTAAGAATAAATTGCTTTTCAATCTCCTATAATCAGGGCTACCACTCGTATTGATTTTTCACCAGATCTAGTGAAATCGAGATTTTTTGGTGATGTAGCAAAGAAAATGCGAAAAGTTGGAAGTCTGATCTAGTTAAAAGTTGAGAACGAAAAGAAAGAAAATGCTTTAGCATTTTGGTCCACTATGTACGCAGATGATGATACTGAAGACTATGACAATCTTTTAAATAAATAATAGCATAAACTTAGCTTAACCTTTACCCTCAGCACAAACAGCCAACCTTTTACGCACTCTCTAAGCTTACATACAGAATTCAGTTGAAAATGGAAGGGAAATTCCAAAGCTGTACATGTAGATCAAAACTTGTGTAGTCTTTTCATGAGTACTACTAGTCTTAACGTTTACATATAATTTATCCATTTCTCTTTCTCATTTGTCCATTTCATACTGCTAGTAATGTGTCGGCTCGTCTAGTAATTATGATATGCATTTAAATAATATGTATAAACTATCAAATACAGTTTTTTCATAGGATTTAAAAAGAGTGTCAGATATAGTGAAATCTAACCTTAGATTCTAGTGAAATGGCAAAAACTCAGAGTGGCAGCCTGATCTATAATTATTGGCCGCGCGTCGCAACAGTGGATCGCGGTAAGGTGAGGTGAGGTGAGGTGAGGTGCGTTTTTGGAGAGATATTGATTTATTGCCTTCTTCCTTATCTCCCTTGTACCCTTGAACCAAACACGGTGCTAGTTCTCGTAAGGGTTGGAGCTTCCGTGCAACTCCAGTGTCAAAGCGCACTTAAAGCGACAGCTGAGGGCTAGAGACTTGGATACATTGGTGTGTCATCGCGCGAATTGGCCCCCGACATTGCTAGGTACTAGGACATGCTCAGTGATATTTTTCAAAAAAACTTGTCAACATGACGACCAAGATATTTTTTTGGCCTTGTCAAATACGATGCAAAGTTTGTAGCGCGAGTGTAGCGGTTTAATCCACTTTGATTAGGAGGGAATGAAATGAAGTTTGATAAAGTTTTCAAAGCCGTAACATCACAGCTGGATGTTGAGACTCTATCAAGGAAGCTATCTCTAGGCCTACATCCTAATTTATATGTTTGTTGCATGTTGTTATGGGGTGTATTGTTTTAATCCATACCATACCATACCATACCTTCATCTTTCAACTAGATAACATACCTGTCTGGGATTCTTGGATAGTCTGGGAGCTGAGTATGTTAAACCATATTTCCAAAAGGTTTTGTCAGGACTTAGAAGAAATAGGACAGGGTCAGATTTAGTATGGCTAGAAGAAATAGGACAGGGTCAGATTTAGTGTGGCTAGAAGAAATAGGACAGGGTCAGATTTAGTGTGGCTTTGAACTTCGAAGTGTGTCAAACAATCCAGTATGTACGTTCCTGATCAATAATTAACCAAGTGGAGATCAAAGTGTTTATATTTTTGATCTACTTTGGGAAGCTATCAGCCAGTGAGATGTAGTGTTGAGACCATTTGTGGGATTTCCCAGAATCAAGCTGGACAGTCTCACTAACGTGATTTATATTCTTGAAGCGATCTTTTAAGCGCAGTATCCTCGAGGAGGAATAGTGGGTTCGTTCTATGGGCTGGATCTGGTTGAACAACATCAAAACACACACAGAATAAACAATGGAGTCCACCCGATCTTTTCATGCAGATGTTTGTCCTTAACTTCCTTAGGAAGCTCCTTGATTGTTGATTTAAATTGTAATGAAAAGCGGAAAGGCAGTCATTAGAACACACACGTCGGCCAAGGCCGAACAATGCTCGACATTTGTTATTTGCCCCGATACTGAATGTGCGCTCTCTGGCTTTAGAGGAAGAGTAGGTTACTGGCTTTACTCACCAATGAAAAGTGAGATTGAATCAGTTCTTTCTTGTGGTTTTTGATTGGTAGCAACATGCGTACCAATAAGAGGATCCTCTTTTAAGAGATCCTACGCTGTTTGGTGCAACTCCTCGGGAGCATGCAAAAAGTTGCGAATAAAAGGAAATGCGATTATCCAGTACTATTTTTATGTTGTTTATTTTAATACTGTATATGAAAAATGTAGCGATTACGTGGAAGTAATGTTATTCGGATTGCGATTAAATGGAGTCGATTGTACCACTTATTCATCACATTTGCACTTGGGCCTAAATGTGTAAAACTAGTAAAACCGTTCTGTTTCTTGTTTTTCAGGCTTCCCAGAGTGAAGGGAAGAAGCGACGGTCTTTCCTTCCCGCCCCCAAGAAGGCTTCAGGGGCATCTCCAACGTCACCACAAGCACCATCCAATGTTGGAGTCGCCACAATCTTCGCCCATTCACAGCCGCCGGCACCGTCATTATCATCCTCCACAACCGCATCCTCAGCAAAGGCATCCTCACCCGCCTTTTCATCGACCTCATCGTCGTCTCACGGCGACAGGGAACCGTCTAGAGGGACATCAGACAGAACACGCCAGCCAGACGTGACCAAGAAAGAAAAGTCCTCAGACGAACCAGCTTTCGGAATCGGGCTTCGCGTTGGGGCAAGGATTAAGATCGGCGGCGTCAAAGCGGGCATTTTGCGATACTTGGGCACCACACACTTAGCCCCGGGCATTTTCTGCGGTATCGAGCTTTTCGATGCCGAAGGCAACCATGACGGGGAGGTCGGCGGGCATCGGTACTTCGTCTGTCCGCCGAACCACGGAATTTTCGCTCCGAAAGAGAGAGTCTGTCTTGACACGTCGGGTGGTTTAAACAGACTCTCCTCAGACTCTGAAGGTTGCTACAGTAGCACTGAGAGTCTCTCAGAGAGAACACAGAAGGCCTTCAGAACCTACGAAGAAGGGGAGTTGGAGGCGATTGACTGCACTACACTCAGTCCCATACTAAGTCCCGTGTCGAATGGTGACTCACAGGACGGCACTCACACGAGGCAATCCGCAAGCTCGCGGCTGCCGGGCAAAGCTAAGCTGTCCTCTACCTACGATGTAGTGGACACACATAGGTCTTTGGAGTCACTCGACTCACAAGAGTCCAGCGAAATCCCAGTCAAGAAGCAGAAATCCGGACTGCCTCGAGTCAGGTCTGCCTTGCCGACTCCAGGTGGATCCCAGTCCAAGCTCCCCACCTTCTCTACTTCCCGTACTTACAAATTGGGCGACGGCCCGCCTCCTTACAACAGGTCCACATCTCAGCCTAGTCAAATCTGTGATACTCACCCTGCTGACCCAGCTTCAAGGAACAAAACATACAACGCTAGCCTAGAGGAGCAGGACTCTTATTCACCCAGATTTAGACCCGGCAGCGCAAGGTCTTCAGAGGATTCTGAGGAAGACGGAAATTCCCGAGAGACCACATTAAGTACGGGCATAAAGAAACAGCTGCGCGCAGACAGTCGGCAGTACTTGAACTTCACCTTTGACCCCGAAGAGGTCAACCAGTCTCTTGACGCCGAAGATAACGAGACAGACACCAGGGGAAGACAACAACAGACCTTCGGCACATCCTTATATGGGAATGCGGTAAATCCTCTATATGCTGACCCACGGTTCATGAGAAAAATTTCTGGGGACTCTTCGGACGAGAGTCTTGGAATTCTTTCTCCGGGAGTTTTAAACTCCAACAGTTTGTGCTCCGCTCAAAATTATATGAAACTTGAGAAGGGGACCGTGTTGAGAGAGGAGATAACGTGTCCACCATCATCTGTACCTGCTTTTAATCAAACTAGCCGATCTCAGGCGGTGAAGTCTAGTAGTTACACTGTAACTGGGACTAGTGCGAGACAGGATCAGCTGGAGATGAGTGTTAGCAGTTCTGGGACTGACGAAGATGGCACCGGATTATCAGTGACACGTTCTATTTCGGACAGCGATCTTCCACCGGAGCTTCTGCCCTGCGTGGACGACGGCGGGAAGGGCCAGCGGGGTTTGTCTTCAGATTTACATACATTTGATGATGAAAGACTCTCGCAAGGTGGGTATAGAGATAAGCTTAGTGCTGGTGATGGAAGTTGTGGTGGCTTGAACCTAACCCAAACCCTTGATAGCCATAGGTCTGAAAGTTACATTATCTCCCAAGACAGAGCAGCAGTAGCAGCGACCAATGACGTGAATCAGTCCCAAAGTTACACGGTATGCAGTCACGAAGCCGAAGTCAGGCGTGAGGGTACTAGAAGAGACAAAGATAGCACTGTTATAGCATCTCAGAGCTACACCATAGCGAAATCCGACTCTGCCACCTCCTCACCTGTCAGGAAGCACCGGAAGATCTCCTCGGGCAGTTCCGCCAACGAGGGCGGAGATTCCTCTTCAAGTGGTACAGAACCGAAGACAGACTCCTCAGGAGAAGCCAAAGGGGAGACTCTGGACGACAGTTCCACGGGAGTCTCTCCTGAAGTCTCCCAGGCCTTGGAGTGGGATTACGGACAAGAGTTTGACGGTAAGATTCCCTTGAGTCAGCAAGATAACACTATGACTACCTCAGCCAGTACTGGAACCTCGGAGTCACTGAGCGATGTGCTGAAGGATTCTGAGAGCGATGGAATCTTCGAAGCGGAGATGCCCTCTAGCTTGATAGACGATTCTGACCAGTTTGAGACGCCAGACAATGACTTTGAGAACATCGACAGTTTAGAAGACTTCCCCATATTTGGTAAGGACTCTCAATCCGTGATGACTGACTCTGGTATTTCCGACAAAGATTTTGAGTTTAACCCGACTAAATCATCATCATCTACTGTATGCGGGAACTCTTCTGACGAGTGTTCCAGAGAAGACGATGCTTCATCTCACACAACGACCAGGGCGGTAAGCTCGGATTCCTCACAGGAGACACTGGCAGCGGAGTACGTAGCAGATACACCAGGTTCCATAGAAGACAAAGAATTCTTACCAGAAGAGATGTGCGGCTCCTTCCACGCTGCCATACCGGAGGAAAGAACCCGGGTAGATTCCTTTGGGGACGGTAACTCAAACTCCCCGGCCTCGGTGGTGTCGGTGGAAGAGTGCAGTGTCATGCAAGACAAGACACTGATCTGTGAGGACATGAATGAAACCAATGACAAGGACCTCTCCAGTGTCAAGGGTGTTTCCAGCACCACACTGGACGCTAAAGAAGTCACTGCATCGGGTCGCTCGCTTGCAGCAGAGGCGGTGGATTTTCCCTCAGACGTTGACGAGGAGGTGTACGACAGTGAAGGCAGAATGATCGGTAGAAAAGAGAGGCCCATATCTATGATCTCCACAACGAGTGCCGACACAGGTAATAATAATAGCTGGCCAAGAGTTCAGAACCGTCTTGTGTACCACCCTTAAGTCCTTCTGTTCTGTTCAGTGAGCCCCCTTCTAACATGTCAGCACTTACTTACTTCTCGATTGCCCCTGCATCTTGTTTAGTTGCAAATTTTTCTTTAGCACTACCCTTTTGGTAGTCTTGAGTTGTTTATTTCGTTCACTAGTTATTATTTACGTCTTAATTTACCTTGTGCATGTTTTTCTTTGGAATCGTGTGCATCTTGATATCCAAGGTTTTGCTAAATTCTGGAGTCTTAAGTAATTGTAATGTGCAGTAATTTTCATTCATAATGATGATGGCATAGAAAATTGAACAAGATATTTCTGTTTACAATTCTGTATTTCAGGCACTCATTACCAAACTACAAGTAATTCTTTATAGGTGTCATTAGATTTGAAGACCAATATTGTCTCATCATGATATGACCAAAATATAGTTTGGCAAAACCTCTCTCACGATGTCGCACTGCCATTGTCACACAAAATGCCTTTATGTCACGATCACTGGTCCAATGGACCCTACCTTCCTCTGGTGTTTTTTTTTCATCAGACACTTTCACATTTTAATGCCACTATTTGCTCTTTCACCTCTCCTCCTCACCCTCTTCCCTCTCTCCCCCTCCTCCCCCCACATATACATACACACTAATACAAAACACAACATTCACAGACGTAACAGGACATAAATGGTGGGGTTATTAAAAGAAGGAATGGGAGCAGTGGGGAGGGGAATCAGAAATAAAAACTGGAGTACAAAGCAT
>JAWQUT010000111.1:1096002-1119717 GCA_033807755.1 Ellobium chinense
AGACAGGGATTTGGTAGCCTTTGTATTTCTCATTATTATTCTTTGTGCATTGCCACTGTAATTTACATTCGATCCACATATTTCTCTAGTTTAGTATTCCATATGAGAGCCATTTGGTTACCCACAAGAAAATCTCATTTTGATCCCATGTAGCTCTTTCCATTTGTCCCCCACGCTTAGATAAATCGTTTTTATTTTGCACAGGCATAAATGTGCCATCCAGTACAGTCTGGGCATGATCGATAAACATGTTTGTCTTGTTAAACTGGCAGAGGGGTGAGGACTTGAGTGCCATTGTATTTACAGTTGTGGATGGAAAGTGAGGGAAAGAGTGTTTCATGTTATTTATAGACTGTAATCGATGGGGGGTAAAGAGATAAGAGAAAAAGAGGGGAGGGGGCTGTGAGAGAAATAAAGAAAGTAAGAAAGAGAGAGAGAGAGAAAGGGAGAGCGAGAGAGAAAGAGAGAGAGAGAGAGAGAGAGAGAGAGAGAGAGAGAGACGGACGGAATGATTAAGCACCAGGCCTATTTTTGTTGAGGGTGTGTGGAGAGAAACACATTGGCATGATTGTTATTCGATTATGAAATGCATCCATGGAGAGTGAGAGAGACAGAAGAGAGGAAGAGAGAGAGAGGGGGCAGAGAGAAAGAGAGATAGGGAGATGGAGAGAGGGAGGAAGGAGAGAGAGAAGGAAGAGAAGAGACGGAGAAAAGGCGACAAAACTAACAGACAAGCAGCCACAATGTTATTGACCTTAATGTTTGCCTTCTATTCTCCACAGCGACAAAACCCGGAGACAGAGGCAAGGTATGTCGCGCTTTTGTCTTCTGTGTTTGTCTCCTATCACAAGCATGCTGTCCCTCTAACGCTCATATGTGTTTTTTTTTCTTTCTCCTGTCTGCGAGACTGGTTCCCATTGTTCGATTTCATCGTCAAAGGCCTGAGAAATTTTCTTCCTTAAATTCTTGTCACATTCTTGCACACTTCGAGAATTCAGCGGTAGCTCAACCCAGTGGCCACTGATTTTTACAGTAGTGCAAACAAAACTAGGAACAGAGAGGAAAGTAAAAACTTGAATTCACCTTTCTTAATTGTCTGGACTGTTTAATACTGAGGCTGCCCACATTATACCTACTTAATTTAATATGCCTACCGCCAGCATCAGGGATTGTCCACCGCGCGACATCCTACCTAGCCCTGTGGCAGTCTTTCAAGCTGTTCCGGACTCTGTCAAGGGACATCACCTTGTAAAAGTGCGAGCGTTAGAATACCTAGATATATTCCTGCTTACTTCCCTTGAGCATATTGCCTAGGTTTTCCTGACTGATAAGAACTTATTTGATGTCCTATAGAGAAAGCATCCCTGTTTGGAGACTACTTAATGTCTTGTTGCAACATCTAATGATGGCATTTCAACGGTTTCTTTCCCGAAAGTTTTGAGGGTTGGGGAGGAGGATTGGGAAGTTTAGGGGGAGGAATGCCCGGAAAAAAACCCAAAGAAAACGCAATGAAAATTTGGACTGCCAGTAACTGAATGTTCACATTAGATTGTATCTAATAGGCGGAACACGTCCTTTTTGTCTTCTCCACAATATACCAATCCATTTAACAGCATCTTGTTTACCTTACTATTCCTTAGCTGAAACAGTTAGATTAGGTCTATTTGAAAAAAAATCAAGCGAACTTCAAGAAGTTCAAACTGTTGAAATCCTTTAAATTTTATGTCTTAATGTGGTGTCTATGTTAACGTTTTTGATGTGATTATTTGATCCACTACAGCCCTCAGGGTCAATCTGATACCAGCGGTTCTGTTTCCTTTGCATAATCTATATGACATTATACATACTCATCGTAATCTGTCATCAACAAGATTATCCTCCTATCTTTCAGTGCTTGGGTTACTTTCATCTGTTCATCCTTGAGGCTATGCCATCTCATCCAGATTTCTCTTATTTATTTAATTGATTTGCTTTCATTCGCCACCTACTTACATTAAAATAAACCCATTCATTTATCTGATGTATCGGATGGCCAAAGAAAATTTATGTACTTCAGAATGTAGCAGCTTTTAAAAATAAATTTAAATAAATTCATAGGACCTATAGGATCTATGTAATCGATCTATGTAATCCTATAACTTAGGACCTATATAATCTTATTAATTAGGACCTATATAATCTTATAACTTAGGACCTATGTAATCTTATAACTGAGGACCTATATGATCTTATAACTGTTGTAAGTTCCATTGAGCCACATACGATAGTTTTGTGACAGAAAAAAAGGCAACAAGACATGTCCAAAAGAAAAAACAAATTATACATACTAGGGACTGTCTTAGGCTCATGGCAGACATACTATTGGTGGTAGACATATCTTTTTTAAGGTTTCAGCTGTGACATAACCACGCTGTCTTCGTTTCTTTTCCCTTCCCCATGTTCCTTTCGATGTCGAGGAGAGATACAGATTTGCGCTAGAACCATAGCACCCAGATACTTGAAATTTGCAATATTAACACAGTATCCTTCTGCATGTATATTACTGTCAGATTTATAAGATTTGAATTTTGAGGTTATCGAACTTTAAAATTAAATAACATTTGTTTGGCTCATCCGGTACGAGCCTAATCTCATCACTTACAGTTTCTACCCATCCGATGCACCATAACATTAATTCATGGCCCACAGTTCGTAGTTCTTATTTACTTTGCTTATCTCCTGACCAGGCCCCGGGTCTGTCTCCACCGTTGCCCCAGGTGGTCACCAAATCCAGTGATGACGACGACTACAGTAGCGATCTCACCGCCAATACCGAAGACGATCGCATCGAGGCTGACCAGGTGTACGGACCAAGGGAACGCGACTCCAAAGAGTCAACATCAGCCACGCCTGAGTTGTCTGCCCCTGGAGAGGACAGTTCGGCGATGGATACAAGTGATGCAACTCATGTAGAAGGCACTGATCAAGCTGCAGATCCCAACTCGTCACTGAACTCAACTCTTTCTAGTCAAAAGGATGGAGAGGAAGACGCCAAAGGTGGAAAAAGCTCGAACAAAGAGGAGTCCGCCCAACAGAGGAAAAGCAGGCCCAGAAAAGCTGTGACCATAACCAAAAAGAGGTCTGAAAATGTGGACCACAAGCTGCCAGACACCTCCAAAGTCACTTCCAGACTCGCTGACTACATCAAAGCCCCACCGCCGGCTAAGCCGAAGGAAGAGAAGGAAAAGGAACAGAAGAAGAAACTGAGCAAGAACGCGAAAAACGCCATCCAGAAACGCATGAGCATTACTGAAATGAGCCATCACAAGCCCAAAATTGATACCAGCCGTGCATCATCAATGGACAGGNTGTTGCAACATCTAGTGATGGCATTTCAACGGTTTCTTTCCCGAAATTTTTGAGGGTGGGGTGGGGTGGGGGTGGAGGAGGAGGAATGAGAAGTTTAGGGGGAGGAATCCCCGAAAAAAACCTAAGAAAACGCAATGAAAATTTGGATTGCCAGTAACTGAATGTTCACATTATATTGCATCTGATAGGCAAAACGCGTCCTTTTTATCTTCTCCACAATATACCAGTCCATTCAATAGCACTTTGCTTACGTTAGCTGAAACAGTTAAATTAGGTCTAGTTGAGGAAAAAAAAATCAAGCTAACTTCAAGAAGTTCGAACTGTTGAAGTCCTTTAAATTTTATGTCTTAATGTGGTGTTTTCGTGAACGTTTTTGATGTGTCATGTAGAGGAATCTGCCCTTATTCATTCACCTTGATTTCTAATCTTTTTAAATAAATCATTTAGTCATATCCAATACAGCCTTCGCGTTCAATCTAATGCCAGCGGTTCTGTTTCCTTTGCATAACTATACGACATTACCACAGACTCATCATAATCTGTCACCTACAAGAGTATCCTCCTATCGTTCAGTGCTTGGCTTACTTTCATCTGTTCATCCTTGAGGCTATTCTATCTCATCCTGATTTCTCATTTTTATTTATTTGACCTGCTTTCTTTCAAATCCGACTCTAAATAAAATAAACCCATTCATCTGATGTATCGGATGGCCAAAGAAAATTTATATACCTCAGAGTCTCGCAGCTTTTAAAAAGAAATTCAAATAAACTCATAGGACCTATATCATCTTATAACTTAGGACCTGTATAATCTTATAACTGTTGTAAGCTCCTTTGAGCCACATACGTTAGTTTTGTGACAGAAAAAAAAAAGCAACAAGACATGTCTAAAAGAAAAAACAAATTATACATACTAGGGCCTCAATCTTAGGCTCACGGCGGACATACTGTTGGTGGTAGACGTATCTTTTGTTAAGGTTTCAGCTGTGACATAACCACGCTGTCTTCGTTTCTTTTCCCTTCGTCATGTTCCTTTCGGTGTCGAGGAGAGACGCAGATGTGCGCTGGAATCATAGCATCCAGATACTTGAAATTTCTAATATTAACACAGTATCCTTCTGCTTATGTATATTACTGTCAGAATTATAAGATTTGAATTTTGAGGTCATCGAACTTTAAAATTAAGTTATATTTGTTGGCTCATCCGGTATGAGCCTACTCTCATCACTTACAGTTTCTACCCATCCGATGCACCATAACATTCATTCATGGCCCACAGCTCCTAGTTCTTATTTACTTTACTTATCTCCTGACCAGGCCCCGGGTCTGTCTCCACCGTTGCCCCAAGTGGTCACCAAATCCAGTGATGACGACGACTACAGTAGCGATCTCACCGCCAATACCGAAGACGATCGCATCGAGGCTGACCAGGTGTACGGACCAAGGGAACGCGACTCCAAAGAGTCAACATCAGCCACGCCTGAGTTGTCTGCCCCTGGAGAGGACAGTTCGGCGATGGATACAAGTGATGCAACTCATGTAGAAGGCACTGATCAAGCTGCAGATCCCAACTCGTCACTGAACTCAACTCTTTCTAGTCAAAAGGATGGAGAGGAAGACGCCAAAGGTGGAAAAAGCTCGAACAAAGAGGAGTCCGCCCAACAGAGGAAAAGCAGGCCCAGAAAAGCTGTGACCATAACCAAAAAGAGGTCTGAAAACGTGGACCACAAGCTGCCAGACACCTCCAAAGTCACTTCCAGACTCGCTGACTACATCAAAGCCCCACCGCCAGCTAAGCCGAAGGAAGAGAAGGAAAAGGAACAGAAGAAGAAACTGAGCAAGAACGCGAAAAACGCCATCCAGAAACGCATGAGCATTACTGAAATGAGCCATCACAAGCCCAAAATTGATACCAGCCGTGCATCATCAATGGACAGAGCGGCTAATACGACGAAAAGAGATGCAAGCGTGGACAGGAACAGGGTGGAGAAGCCTGTGGAAAAACCCAAACCCATAATCAAAAGGGCAGCACCCAAATCCAAATGGGACAACATTATGTCCCAGATTGAAGCCAGCAAAGACACTGTCAAGCCGAAACCCAAATCAGAGATCAAGAGCTCCTTGGCCGCTTACCTCAGTGCACCACCACCGGCTCCACCTCCAACTGACGAAAACAACGCCATAATTGTCAATGTCGTGAAGAATGACCAACCAGTTCATCCGAAGAGAGAGATCAAATCGAGGATCAAACCACTTCCTCCTCCACCTCCCAAGATTGACCTCAGCAAGGTCAAGAGCAAGCTCTTCGTCCCCACGGCGACTTCCATAAGCAAAGCTGTGCCCAAAAGAGATCCCTCCCCTAGCGGGGCGGGGAAAGCAAAGAATGCCCGCAAGGCATCTCGAGAAAGTTCTCCAGCCGCCGCTCCTCCTCCAGCCACGGCAGGGTCATCTGCCGTTTCCAAGGAAGATGCCAAAGACGCCAAGCCGGTGTCTGAAGGCGACATTGTGCTGGTGAGGCAGTCAGTGGTGGAGAATCAGGGCAGTTCTGCCATGAGCAGTCGCACTGACCTGAGCGTCTGTGGCAGTGTGGATAGCGCGGCTGAGCCCAAAGACGAAGAAGGTAAGCCATATTACCATACTGACGTTTTACGGGAAAAGATCGTATACACCAAACTGGGTCAAATTCGTCTTTTGGCGTATTTGTATAGTTGCCTCATGTTCTCACTCTTTCCTTCTGGGTTATTCTCTTGTATTTGTATAATTTCCCAGACCACCAAAGGTCATTGAATAATTGAAAAAGAGAGGCGCGACACCAACATTTTTTGCATCTTCTGTATATTGTATGACGTATACGATCATTTTACCGAGAGACGGTAATATTTGAGAGCGTGCGCATTAATGATGGGGCCTCTTACCATCGTGAGAATTACATTAATTCTGCATATTAAACGCTATTATTATGCGTCAATGTAATTATTGTGATGGTAAGATACCCCGTCGTTCTTGCGCAAGCTCTGAATTGTCATCTTAGTTTGTCCTTGTCTATTATAGGTTACACTCTCTCCTCTCTCTTTCTCTTTCTCTCCTCTTACTCTCTCCTATTTTCTCACCCTTAATACCGGTGGATGATTATATGAGTAGTTCTTGTCTTTTCTGACCTTTAAGTCAGCTCCTGTCTGATCTATGGTCTCGGTATCTGCGGTCATGATTAGCTCCGTTCTCCTCTGTTTCCACTGGATAGGCTGCTTCACTGGCATTGTGGATATTTTGTTGGGGAATGGAAAAGCATTATTATCGGGAGGGGCACGGTGATTGTTGAGGGAGGATAGGGAAGGGGGAGGGGGTACTTACGCATGTGCTGCGTAATAAAACGTGAAAACTTGCAGTGATGATGACATTCGGACCTGGTCTGGTGACCACCTGTAGACCACGTGCCACTGGATCAGGCTTTCAAGAATCACCGTTCATATTCCCTACATAATATGATCCCAAAGGATGACCGCGACCCCAGTCTCCCCGTCGTAAGTAGTTTACAACATAAGGAAAAACACTTCAGACCCTGCGCATTAACAGTGGGATCTCTTACCATCATTGTAAGAATTGCATTAGTGTATCGGTATTGTGGGCGTTCCTTCACCTACGTCCTGTTCATGCCGACATGTAGAAAGAACACAGCTCCAACAGACTTTTTTCGATTTTCCTCTGCAACTGTACGTAGAACTTCAGATTGCAAGAGACTGGCTGTCGCCTGGCGTTAATTCTCGATATGTCATTTAAACACACGAACGCATCCTTCAGCTCTCCGTCCAGTGGCTTCCGACAGGATTTCATCAGCGTTTTCTTTTCTCTTTCTCTTCCTTTTTCTTCTCTCGTCATATATTTCTTTTTCTTTTTTGTTTCTTCTTCCTCCTTTTTGTGTCAGTTTCATCTTCCTTCACATGTAATTTTCCCCAGGAAGGAAACAAAAACGCATGATCTTTCCAGAGAGAGAGAGAGAGAGAGAGAGAGAGAGAGAGAGAGAGAGAGAGAGAGAGAGAGAGAGAGAGAGAGAGAGAGAGAGAATCAGCAGCTGTTTTCTCAGATTCCATTTAGTCGCAATTCTTTGGGAGCTTGGAAGAGATTACCATTAAGTGGCGACTGGGATAAGGCGGTGCTGATTGTTTTTGAAATAGGCAAATGTTAACTAAATGTGTTCGCGATTAAGCTAAAATGCAAGTACATGATTTGAGATTGAATGGAGTCGACTAGATTATAGCTCACTGGTACACCACATTAAATGGCATTAGATTTAGATGAGACTGTAAACAGCATTAACCTAAGTGCCCTTAATTTCGTCTCCTGTTTTTTGTACTTTAGTTAAAATGTTACCAGCGCTTTTCATTTTCCTTAAGCATGAAACAGTTTACCTTGAGAGAGTTTAAGGATATTGCCTCTCTTCCTTCTCCATGATTTTTAATTACCGGTTCCACGTTTTCCCCCTTTCGCTTCCTTCCATTGTCAAAACTACCAGCCGTTCTTAACAACCTCTGTGAACCTAGCAGCACAAACGATATGTGGGCAATTCCGGGTTTAGTAGGTAGTGAAAAAGATCAAAGGGAAGAGTGTAGGTGCGCTCGGAGAGGACCAGGGGCGTCTCTCCTGTTGAAAAATTGTTTTATGACTCGAAGCCTGATGCTCAGACAAAAGTAAATCAATTGCTCATTTCCTAGCAGTTGTTGTTGTCCTAAATTTTTCTTTGTCTTTGTGTATCTGGTGTTTGAAGCCACGGTGCTGTCGTGCAACAACAAAACAGCGTATTATCGTATAATCAAAAACGGTAGCGTGAAGGGTTGATCAAAGATAAAGTGTAGGTCCTGTGTGTTCACAATGGCTCAGGGGCGTATTCTGTGGAAAAAAAAATATCTCAGGCGCACACGCTGGACGGGTGCACTGACATAGTAAATCAGTCGCATACAGTGTACTTTGCAGGAACTATATCTGTTCTAACTGTTCTCCTATGTGTTTCCCTGTCTACCTTTCCTGGCCGGTGTTCGAAGCGCTTGAACTTGGAAGAAGAGTAGGGGCATCCACAGTGGCACAAGGGCCGTATCCTTTCGAGAAAGCATAGATCCAATTTAGTTTGTGACGAAGCAAACAATAATACAGCCCATCTACAGTGGCACAGGAGCGTATCTCGTCGAGGAAGCATAGACCCAATTTGTGACGAAGCAAATGGGTAGCCCAGTTCCTTGCCATTCTCATTCCCTCTCCCCGCCTCTTTCCCTCGACCCCATCCCACCCTTTTTGCCTTTCTTTGTCTAGTGTATAATGGAACTGCGATGGGATCCAGGTGGATAATTAAGTAAATTAAAAGCGACTTCCGTGCAAATGCTTGCTAAAGTTTCTGTAATTTTATTTTACTGTTTACACAAGTCACATTTTTTCTTACACTGATTATGCTTTTTCCTTCCATCTCTCTCTCTTCCTTGAATACAAGTATTTCGTTATGTCATGCTGACTTTGTTTTTCTGATTTTGTCATTTTCTTTCTTTCTTTCTTTCTTTCGTTCTTTCTTTCTTTCTTTCTTTCTTTCTTTCTTTCTTTCTTTCTTTCTTTCTTCCCACCACTACCTGTCCTTTTTTCTTGTTTTCTTTTCTTTCCTTCATGTTTCCTGTTTTTTTTTCTTCATTCTTAAACCTGTGTTTTCCTTTGTTCTTTCAATCTTTCCTTCCACTACCCTCCTCCTGCCCTTTCAAATTTTCACACTTAAAAAAGATTTTCTTTCTGTTCATCCTTCTTATTTCTTTAAAACGAACATCCTTTGTGTTTCTCTTTCTGTCTCTCACCTCTCAGCCGTCTTTCACATCGGTCCATAAGCCCTCTTCTCTTTTCCCCCGTACCCCCCCCCCCCCNTCTCCATTTGCCTCCACCACAAAAGTTGAGGTCAGGTAACGCCCCTGCATGGAAACTAGGTAGTCCAAGGAAATGAACGTTTTCCCCTTATCCCGCTCGTCTAGAGCTGTTCACAATCCCCACCTAACCATGAAGACTCCATCTTAATTCCTCGCTCTTTAAAACCTGGACAGGTGAGGCACTTTCGGCGCTTTTCGAGAAACAAGATGGATCACTGTCAAAGTTTTCTCCGCCTTTAGCTCAAAGACAAAGCGAAGATGGGAGGGGTGCCCCCAGTGGCGTTTCAGAGGGATATTTCAGAGGAAGGGAAGGGGGAGAAGGAAAGGTTGGGAGCACCTGTGAGGATACAGCGGTTTTTGTGGGGATGGGAGTCTCAGACATAACACAACAATAATGAAATTCAGCAAGAAAGAACATTAAGGCTTGACAAACTCGAATGCGAAGGTTGATTTTGGGGTGGGGGTTGGAGGGGAGGGGGGAGATAATCAGGCCAGAATGTCCTCTTTGTAAGATGTTCGAATTTGTGAGTAATATTCGGATGTATAGTATAGTTTGTTTCTGGTGAGCGAGAATTTGACGTCTCTTTTCAGCACTGTTATGGCCGTATCAGAGAGAGGCCTTTGAACCTCTGCTGGGCCGTCGCAGGAGGTGCTCTGTCTTCTTGTCGTATCTATCCGTCCCATCTCTCTTTCTGTCAGTATGATCGAGTTGTTTGTCTGCACTATTTTGGTCTATCTGTCCATTAATCAGCACCTCTTGTTATCTATCTTTCTATGCTCTGTCTGTATGCAGGTTTTTCGAATTTATAATTATGAGGTTGGAGGTCATGAAGCGCTCCCAATATTTGGGAGGCAAATTGGAGGGGAACTCAGTGAGAGGGACACCCTTTGAGTGTGTATGTGTATGTGTATGNGGGGGGGGGGGGGTGTGTGTGTTTTGGGAGGAAGGGGAAGGAAAGGAGGAGTATGGGAGATACAGGCGTAAGAGAGACTAAAGACCATCACTGGTGGATTTAGGGAAAGAAGGGGATTCACAGATCCTCTCCCCTGAGCAACGCTTCTGTCCAGGATCCCAGGCTCCACCATTCATCTTCTCTTCCTTTCATTGAATTTTCCACGAATTACTTCAGTTCATTAAATAAAAAAGCCTGTTTGCTCCTTGTTAGCTCTGATGGCTATGAAGATGGCGTTACTCGGAGTTAACTCTTCACCAGCGCTCATAAAAGTCTTACAAGCTGCACTGACGAGGGCGCCTTGATGGAGTAGCGTGGAGCTGGATTTAGCGTTTAGCGTTTAGCGTGGACTGCCTGGAAAATTGGAGTGGATCAGGAGAAAGAAGAGAAAGTAATTATTAATCTAAAGTTAGTGAAACGAAGAAAGAGAGATCTTCATGCAATGCAGCATTCGCTTGCTGTGCGTCTTTTAGACTGCAATTTCATGTGATTGCAGCTCCCGCATAAGCGCAAACAGCTGGGTAATGGCAAGTCCTCTTAATTGCAGGTTGTTACTTAGACTTTGGCGTCTTGTTTCCGCACTATAATGGCCTAACAAAGACGGAGCTTTGAAGCTTCATTGGTTCGCGCAAGGAGGGCGCTCTGTCTTAGTTACGTCTGTCCTTTCTATACGTTTTTCTCTCCGTCTAATTTGCTTGTCTGCACTGTTTTGCTCTGTCCGTCCATCAGTCGGTTTCTCTGGTTATCTGTCGTTCCGTGCTCTGTCTGTCTGTCCTTCCTCACTTTCAGTTCAGGCCGTTAAACGTACAACGCCAAAACAAGCTCTACGCTAAAAAACCCGCGCACCCCTGCTTAGTCAAAGTAGCTTAGAACCAGGTTCAAAGATTTGTTCAAAGTGCTACTGTTTACATCAACACTTTGTCTCACAGCTGTTGGGTTTCCCCAAACAAAGCCTTGCCGTCATAGTCTGACCTAGGGTGGGCATATTCGAACACAAAAGCAATATTCGCTGAAGTTTTGATCCAAGATTCAGATTCGACGAATTCAGTATTGGAGGTTCGACCTCTTCGAAATTTACGAAGTTGGAAGTTCGTGATCGATCATACTCAAATTCGAACCAACTTTTCTTGCATTTCTTTGGTTGTTCTATGATCTGAATTTGAAATTGGAGATTCAGTTTAGGATTTGAGTTTCAGGAATCTGCGGGTTCGACAAATTCGAGGTTGCGAATTTGCGAATCTCAAACTTTTGCCCATCCCCAAGCCTGACATAGTCAAGGCAAGTGGTACCCATTGCACCTCACGCACAACGGGGGTCTTTGTTTGCTGTCTGTGATTAGAGGGCGTGAGTCGAGGGTGAGTGTAGAATATCGCACGTGAGCATTGATAAATATATATGAGAGAGAAAGAGAGAGAGAGAAAGAGAAAGGGAGACACACACAGAGAGAGAGAGAGAGAGAGAGAGAGAGAGAGAGAGACACACACACACACACAGACAAAGAGAGACAAAGAGAGAGAGAGAGAAAAAAAGAGAAAGAATCAAATGAGATAAAAAAAAATTAAGGGAATGGAAGGAAGGAATAATTTAAAAGGAAAGGTTGAAATCTCATAGTTAAGGTCATTTTAATGCAAGATAAACACAATCTCTCTGCTGCAGGCATCGAATATCTTGAAATTATTAGATCTATATTAATTGGGCTTTGTTGTGGTCTGGTCTGGAGGTTTGATGTTGGATATGCTTCAACAAGTCATCAAATTAGGCTCAAAACTATATCCACCCTCTATAGTATATAATTATTTCTTAATGCGTCCATGCTGTTCGTTCTCATTTGATCTCGTCAGAACCTAGGCTTCCTTTCTGTACTAATTTACCTGACTGCCATTACATCGCTGAACATGATTATTATTATTATCTACTTCTTACTGCCTGCAATTAACCCTTCGCACATCATTGCGCAGCTCTGGGAAGCAGCTTCTTACCTACCAGCCGGGCGGCCATCTTGAAACGGAAGTGGACTAGCAAATTTCCTCCTACCCTACCTACTCTTTAAGCAGAGAAGAGCACCTCTAAATTAACGAGCATGGCGTACCGTACCGTGGGGTGCGCCACTTCCCTCTGCTCAATGTGAAAGAAATAATGAACCCCTCGGAAGATGAAAAACAGTCTTTGGTGCTCGTTTCACCTGACAGTTGGTGTATGTGCCCAATGATTGACTGCAATTACAGCTTGGCGCGTTTTGGAGGAGGAGGAGGAGAAGAAGGGGGAGGAGTTGCTTTTAAGAAAGTAAGGAAAGCAGAGTGGTGAGTACATCCAGATGGGGGAGTAGGTATAAAGGGAAAATGGTGGTATATAGTGGTGTAGATGTAGTAGACATCAACTGTATCATTTCTAGTGCTACTGTTTCTTTTTTCAAAGGTATGAGATCAACAGTGGACTCCATTTACTCGCAAATCTACATGACAGGAACAAAATTAGGATTTGGTGGACTTTGCGATTAAGCGAGGAGGCTGTGTTCTTGATCTGTACAATAATCTGTTCTCTTTTTTTTTTCTCTCAGACAAAACACATATTGTGATTAAGCAGAAACATCGGTTTACCAGAGTCGATTGTATCAGTACAACCACTTAATCGAAGTCCAGACAGTATCTTTACTGCCCATAGCCAGGTTTCCTTTTAACAGAAGACTGGACAGAGGAAAATGTGAATGAAATGCATCCCCCAAGGTCCTCACAACATGACCATGGGGGAATCGAACCCATTACTTTTTGATCTTGAGTCTAGCGCCAGAAGCATTCGGGTATGCTCCTCTAGTATCAATATGACGCGTCGCTGCCCCCCACCCACTTACTCAACTGATCACCCCTCACTCTACCCNGGTCCTCACAACATGACCATGGGGGAATCGAACCCATTACTTTTTGATCTTGAGTCTAGCGTCAGAAGCATTCGGGTATGCTCCTCTAGTATCAATATGACGCGTCACTGCCCACCCACCCACTTACTCAACTGATCACCCCTCTCTCTACCCCCTCCTATCTGCCCCCCTTCCCGACCTGTACTGACCAGCCATCCGATCTGAACATGTCCAGTACACAAGGTCCACGTGGAAATCATCAGTTGGTACATCACACGTGAGTGCGGTCAGGAGATTAATTGAGGATTCCACGCAGGGCAATTTTCAGCAATTTTCACGGCTGGACATTAAAGATAGACCTCCCTCGCCGCGTCTTCAAGTACGTGGTGCTCAGTGAGCCACACCAAATTTGGATGTAATCATACTTATCAACTGGGAATGTTACTTTCCGCGAAAACGGTCGTATCCCTATGCTGAACTTTTGTTGAACATACCATATTATGAAATTGCAAATTGGTATCGATGTAAGTATAATATGTCTAATGCAGTAATCCTGCATGCAAATTGTTTGAAATACTGCATCTTGTGATAAAAATATTTGCGAAATGAGAACTTTCGGTGGTTATAAAATATATTTCGAAACTACATATATAACGCAAAGCGATTCTAATAATGATAGTTATGGCGTTTATACGTCTCGTGTCCAGGACGAGTCTTGCTCAGGCAGTTGTCCATTATTATTACTTCATCAGGCCAGATCATTCACACACATGTTTATCTCCCTGGAGAGTAAGTGGTGCCTTAGCCACTTACATGTGCAGATTACTAGCATTCTGACAATATCTTTCACTTTCAATAGCGAGGGACTGATATACAGACGGAAGACCGATGAAGATATTAATAAAACGCTTTTCCAAGGCATTTACAACATGGCCATAGCGGATATCGAACCCAAGACCTTCAGATTCTGAGTCCAGCGCTGTAATTATTTGGCTATGCGGCCCCACGCATTATCTCATAACATGGGAACATTTTCTGAAAGCAAGGGAAAGGAGTGGAGACATAATGTCTCCTACAACGTTTGATTTTTCTTTCTTTTTTTTTTTTTTTGAGGCGGATGATATCTCTGATATGCAGTCAACACTTTTCTTAATGCAAATTCCAGAGGAGCGTGGGGGGAAAGTTGCGATAAAGCAGAAGGCATGAATAAACGGCGCTGCATGTTCTCGGCTTTAATGTCTGATTTCTGAGAACTGTTGCAATGGGGCGATAAGTACAAATAAAGTTACCAACAAGCCGGCAAGCTTAGTAGGTTTATGTACGAGAAATCCAGGCCGCAGAGCTGTGGTACACATAGGCTAACAATACGTAATAATACCATGGCAAAGAAATGGCGCATTGCACAGATATAATATATAGCCACATGTATAGGCGCAATTTACTCATTATATCAAAATGTATCACGCAACATAGAAAGGATATCTCTTTCATTCTCACATATTCTTTAACCAGTACGTTCTTAGCGTTATTTTTACTGGAGCTTCAGCAGAAGAGTTTCAATGCATTTTGCCAGGTCAGTTAAAAACTCTTGCATTTTTGACATTCAATTCGTTCGTATTCTTGTGCATATAGGACTGCGCAGCGGACTGCGAATATGCAGAGTCGACTTATAGAGCATTTAAACTCAGTTACACATGCAGCCACCCAAAATGTTCTACAAAAAAGACACAGTGTTAAAAAGACAAAAAAAAAACACAAAACAACCGAGGTGTGGACGAGCTTAAAACAGCAACATTAATTTAGAAAGTTTTCATGGCTGGCATCAGGTCATCCAAACACAAGCCAAGTCTTTGTATTCCAAGGGGGGTGATTAATGTCAGAGGCAAACGCCCCAACGCGTGGTGCCAGTGCCTGATACTGGCAAATGCTATAATCGACATCACCTAACTGCAATGCACTTAATGCTACATTCGCTTAACCACACTTTTTTTTTCAGAGAAAAAAATTATTACTTTTTATAAAGGCTAAAAACAAATAGCGTCTATATATTATATTCTCCGTTTAATCGAATGTTTTCTCCATGCTTTCTATGTGCTAATCTAGAGTTACGATTTAGCCGAGCTTGCGAGTAAACCGCCAAGTACGTCTGTCTGGGATGTCCTTCTTAGGGCACGCTGACCCTTCATTCTCGTTTTTCGTTTCGCATGTCGCGCCGAAAAGGGATGTAAGTATCAGATTTCATACATAGACTTACGTCTCTTTTTCATGAGGGCCACCGTTGTTTCAGCCTCTTAGATTTGTAAAAAAAAAAAAATCTTGTTGCTGAAATTTGGGATTTGCAAAATGAGATTCTGTTTGTCAGACCGCGCCAGACTGCGCCAGACTGCGCCATATCTTGCGCTGCGTACAGGCTAGACAGGCAGCCATAACATGGAAGAGAACTCCATGGCGGTTCCATGTAAAACTTTTTGCTCACATACATCATCTCAGTTGTCACACGATCAGCTTTCTCCTATGATCAAAGAAGTTCACTTATCAAGTTTAATATCACCAGCTTACCCAAAGGGGGGCTGGATAATTTTGAATCAAATCAAACTTGGCGCCTATGTTTACGTTATGCATCTCCTGTATGTGCCATGCTGCGGCAAAAGGTCCCATGGGCGCATTAAACTCCTATAGTTTCGGATAAACCTTTTATAGAAACATGGTGCGGAGGTGAGATAACAGGAAATTAGAAAAAAAAAAACGAATAAGAAATTGGTAAGGGTGTTTTGGTTTCCGACATGAGTTTCAATTTACTGGTGGAATTAAATGTGCAACATTTGAACTTTTACATATAAGTTAGGATAACATAGTCTACTGTATTCACAAGCATCAGCTGATACTCTCTCCGCATGGAGTGTTACAGGGAATTACTGATTTTCTCGCCTAGAAGAAACATTAACCCTTTTCGCTACGTCATTTTTTTTCAAGTGCTGATGCCAGCATTTTACCTCGAGCTCATTAGCCTGTACGTAGGTTTTCTTGAGTTAAGGATTCAAGGCGTTTCAGTGCTATGACGGATATATTACGTCGCTGTACACAGAGGTAGTCCATTTACAGAGCAAATGTGATACAAATATGGCACAGGAATACTACTTTCGAAACGTCCATGTGCGTTCAAGCGCTGTTTGAATCGTATGGTTAGAACGTGCATGTAGCGAAGGAGTTACGTTGAACTGTAGGTTCTGTGGCCGTATGCATGAGCCATACCTTAGTTCACGTATTGCGTTAACCACAGTGAACAATACTGATGTTTTTGGAATTTCCCGTGGTAACCGCAGTGCCTTTAACTAACGTAAGGATTATGCATACGGCCACAGGAATTTTACTTCCGGAGCGTGCATGTGCGTTCAAGCGCTGCTTGAACCATATGGTTAGAACGTACATGTGCGTGATACGGAGCAAAGGGGTTTAAGTTAAACTGTAGGTTCAGGAATGCTACTTTTCAGAATGCGCATGTGCATTTAAGCTCTGTTTGGGTCATATGGTTAGAACGTGCATGTACGTGATATGTAGCGAAGGGGTTAAGATGAACTGCAGGTTTGCTCTGGTTTTGCTTTCGCGAAGGAAACTAGAAAATAATCACTCATCTGAAGCGGAAATGATAGACTGGATAATATCTGTGTGAGGGAGAATGAACCTGAGTCGAGGGCGAGGTGTCTCGATGCAGGGGTGGTGGGATGCCGGGGTGATGGAGTGCCGGGGTGGTTGGGTTCCAGGGTGGTAGGTTGGTGGGGTGCCGGGGTAGTGGGGTGCCGGGGTGCTGGGATGCTGGGGTGGTGGGGTGCTGGGTGCTGGGTGCTGGGGTGTCGGGTGCCGGGTGCTTGGGTGCTGTTTGGGGTGGTAGNGCTGTTTGGGGTGGTAGGGTGCCAGGTGCTGGGGTGGTGGGGTGCTGAGGTACTGGGGTACTGGGGTGCCGGGGTGGCTGGATGATGTGGTGGGGTGCTTGGGTGCCGAGATGCTGGGTGGGCGTTGGTCCAGGAGAGGTTATTGCTGCTTCCTTGAGTGAAACATCTGGGCGAGGCTGCTGCTTTCTGAACAAAGACCTGGCTGGTGATCCAAATGTTTTTAGACATTTACGTTACATGTGATGTAAACACTTTTTTGAAAGTCTCACGAAGAGCTGTATCCCGCAAAAATTTCACCCATAAAATGCCAAATATTCAACACAAAAAAAGACCCAACATTACGACAAAAAAACCTGCGGAATTTCGGCAAAAATTGGAACAAAAAATTACACCGATGAACGCCCACACCCAAGGTTAATAAAAACCTGACAATTTTCAGTTGAAAAACATCCTTTTAAAAGATTGGAATAACATCTTTTGAGAAGATAAGGTCAACTATTTTCATCAGCAGAGGACGATCGTCTTTGTTGCTGTTAGTCAGCATAAAGCAGAGAGAAGTGTCAACAATTAAAAAATAAAAAAGGAATGATTTTAAAAGTACACGAAGTCGGCTTAACTAACTCAGTTAGTTAAGCAGAGAAACATGGCATTCATTTTCTAAGCTGAGATTTGATGCTGCTTTTTCTGCTTCTGTCTTCCGTGACATGTAGACACCACTTTGAGGAAGTTCGACATAAGTTCAACATAAGGATGAACTTGATTCACCCATAGAGGAATTTTTTTTTTTTAAGTGTGCATGCAGTAAAGCAGTACAGAGATTAGATGTAACATTAATGACGACAGAAAGAACAGTTGAAGAAGATATACTTCACCGCCACCCCCAACAACAATAACAACAACAACAGCAGCAGCAGCAACAACAACAACACAACAACAGTTGCAGCAGCAACAGCAGCAGCAGCAACAACAACTACAATAACAACGACAACAACAACAACAACAGCTCCTATCCAAACGCACTTAAAAATTCAATGTTCACATTCCTTGCGATGCTCATCCTCAAGCTCAGGCCAACCCTAAGGCCACTGCATTACTGGAGATTTCATTTGCGCGTCATATGCTCAGTGAGTTGTTATCGTCGACTCTGCTTAAAGGTAACTCATTTGAAGAGTATAGAAAATGTTACCATTAAAAGGAGTGGAGAATAATAATGTGTAGTTTTTTTGAAACTAAAAAATGAGATATTTATTTTCTGAGAAAGTTGCTGCTAGGTGATTGGTGTGCATAAGCGGATTGTCATTAAGTGGAGTTTACTGTATCATGATGCAGAGCTGTGTGTCTTTGGATTTTGAATTCAAAAATTTGACTGAGACGTAGTAATCCCAACCTCAAACTCGTGCGATTATCCATTGAAAGTAAAATCCATGGTGATAGTCGAAGCTGAACAACTGCCACTGCAGCGCAACCATGAATCAATACTAAAACTGAGTGTAAGACCTGGACGGGCATTGACATCTTTACTGGGGCATCAATCATTTCAACAGCTTAGAATGACCAAGCGGGATATTTTACTTTTTCTTAGGGGCGGTATCGAATTCATACTAGTATCGCCGGGTGTCAGTCTTCGTTTCTCCGATACAAGGCATTGATGTGACTCTCTTAGTCCTACCGCGGTTCGTTACTCACCTTGGCCCACTTCGTTCCCTCTTTGAGTTTCTTTTTTTCAGCAGTAAATGAACTCATTAGACCCTTCCATGACTAACTAAAGCTACACTTTGGAGCGGCAGGTTCCGCAGGAAAAAAAATTGTAAGTGAAAAAAAGTTCTTCTAGACTTAACCGTTCTTTGTCTGCGACGCGAGACCATGCCCTCTGTTGTCGACAAACCGCCGGATGCAAAGTTTCCTCAGTTTAGCGGTGCATGCGCTGGGCTTAGTAAGGGTTATTCTTACTGTGGTAGTGAAAAGTTTCGGGTTATGAAAATGGTCTTAGGGACATCTCCATTTAAAATCTACATTCTATCCAATGATGTAACACTACGAGATATTATGGGAAGTTGACTTTTTAGATGGGTTGGCGCTCAAGATTGATGATACATGCATACATAAAAGCAAAGACACTTAGCTAGGGCATACAGGGACTCCCAGGCAAACTGACAATTTTCTGAGGATAGACATTCCCAGAGGACTTTCTTACCCTCCGTTTTCAACGCTAAGTAGAAGTAATGAGTTCTTGCCTATTTGTGTATAATAAAACAATATACTTATTTTTTTGGTTAATATACATGTCCTTGCAAAATAAAGAGCCTTTTCTAGAACAAAGGCTCAAGAAATCACACTGATAGACAATGGATCATTTTAACACATACCGGGCATCCCCTTCAGGAGTCAAAAATGTTCTGTCACTTGTGTAAATTATTGATGATAATTCATTCTTAGGAGTCTGCTTCCGAGGGTAAATGTAATATCAGGCTTCACTGCGTGCAGTTCGTTATTTTTTGGGGGGAAATCGCGAGAACTTCGTTTTTTCAACTTATGGAATTCGTCATTTTAGCGCCAACGTTTCCGCTGCAGGCAAGGGCAAGTGTCACGGGCAGTAACTCTTGCATGTTTAAAAGCCATAGTTTATGAAAGCGCCCGTGCACACAACAGCTGGTTTAGGGATGGGAGTGAGAGAAAGACAGAGAGGGGAAAACCGAGAAGGGAGTAGGCCGTATGACTTACTCACCTCCGAACTGATAACTTTTGGCTCATATATCTGTTGAGAGAGATATTTTCGGAGAAGGGGGTTCATTTTTCCAGTGATAAATGCCTGAGGACTAGAACTAACTATGCTGATAAATGAATGCCCGTAAAACCAGTATGACACAGAACATATTGTGATACGAATAATTATAATCCTTTGATTTTCACTCTCAAGAGCTCAGTGCGAGAAGTGGACGAGTGTATAGACAGTTTTAGTGATAGAGAGCCTCGGAAGTGATATCTTTCTACCGCGCTGTGCATTTTGAAGTGCTGCATAAGTTGTTCGTGAGTTCTTCGAGTGTGATTTATTACTCACCATGGGAGGTAATCAATTTTTTGGCTTGTTGTGCATGTCATGTACCAAATTAACATTTCTTCTGTCTCTCTCTCTAATTCTTTTCTCTCTCTCTCTGTCTTTCTCTTCCTCTTTCTCATCCAGTCTCCTTAGTTCTGTCCACCTATATTTGCCGCGGCCACTTCTTTTAGTCTTTTTTTGTTCCTTTTAATAAAATGTCTTCATAAATGATTATGAGCAATTGCATTCCAGTAATGCGGACACCGACACTCTCCCATTTGTGCAAGCACACACGCCCATTTCAGAAACATCACATGATAATACCCGAAATATATTTAGAAATGTTGACATTTTTTTTTTTTGGTAGTTTTCATCACAACTGGTGTTTACGCACTAAGCTCTAATTCTCATTGTTAAGTATTAAGGTCTGCAATGGTATACATAAAGTTTGATGAGCTGGCTCCGTGTTAAATTTTCTTAATGGTTCAATTTTTGATATCAACAGGGTCAGAAAGATGATCTAGACCATAACCATCATTATCGTCATTGTAAAATAAGACGAATAATTGAAAACACTGCTCCAGTCCGTTTAGGATCTACTTTTAATAAAAACTTTATATTAGCTTACAATGATTAATCCCAGTCTTACAATGTCGGCAAAAACCTTTTTCAGAAGAAAGTATATAAGGAAATCTTAAGAGCATCTCTCATCATCATCATCATCATCATCAGCAGCAGCAGTAGCTGTAGCATCATAGCCACCACTAACACCATCACCACACGACCACCTACATTACCAAAACAACCGCACCAGCACCACCTCCATCACCACCAGAAACACACACGAAGCCACTGCCACATGCTTGCTCCGTCTGTCATCATTATATTCATTGTGGCGGCAAGACATAATGATCATCTTCATCATCGTCATCATCACAACCACCACCACCACCACCACCATCATTGCCATTACCACTACTATCACCACCACCACCACCACCAGCGCCGCTCTACCACCATACGAGAAGCATTGCTACATGTTTATTCCGTCTGTGATCATTATCCTTCTTACAGTAGAGCCAAGTCATTATCATTTACATCATCACTATCACACCATTACCACAACCGCTACGTATCACCACCACCACCGCCGCCGCCCCCGTACACGAAGCTACAGGTTTACTCGAGCTCTGATCACTATCCCCGTTATTTAGCCAAGTCATCATCATCATTACCATCATCATCATTTAGGAATTAAATAAAATTAAGAACTTAATAACACACGTGAAAAGGTAGGTTTTTACAGATAAATTAAGTAAATTAATAGGCGCAAATTTTCGATCTAAAAAGATCTTTTTCAGGCATAAAAATTGTTGTCCATCATCATCATCATCACTCCTAACACGACCGCCATCACTGCTACTTCCATCACTACCAGAAACGCACACGAAGCCATTGCTACATGTTTGCCTTGTCTGTGATCATTATCCCCATTATTTAGCCAAGTCATCATCCTCACCATCACCACCATCACCACCAACAACAACACCAGCACCACCCCTACCACCATCATACAAGAATCCACTGCTACATGTTTACCCTGTCTGTGATCATTCTCCCGGTTATTGCGCCAAGTCAGGCGATTTGGCTCTTCCAAGACATGAATATAACAGTGTAGGTTAATTAGACCACGTTCACCGTTAGACCAAGCAAGATACAGTATTAGCTGGAGCAAGGGGTCCAGGCATAGACTAGACCTCACATGTGCAGCCGCTCACCCCAGAGGAATTAGGCCAAGGTGTCATCAAGTTAATCACTCCGCCAGTTACACAAAAAGACCGTATACGTCCAATTATATCGAATTCACGTGTTGGCATTTTTGTATAGAGCTTTAAGTTCTCTGTTATGTCTTCTGAGTTATTCTCTGGTAAATTCTTTTAAGTTTTACCCGTAATTGATAAAGTGAGACGTGACGAGAACGTTGTTTTTGTTTTTTGGCCTGTTTTGTTATATGCGATTTTGGCACTTACGGGCTTTCCTCGTGAAACGTCAATGCCAGTAACTGGGGTATCGTAAACTCTGATCTACGTTAAGGATCTATTGTGACGTAAAACAGAGAGTGGGGAGGAGATGGGAGTTAGGACCCTAGTGACCGGAGGAGTTTTTTTAAAGGCCGCACTCGTTGCAAGAGTCTTTTAACTTTGAATACTGTCACCATCTCTACCATCTCCACTATCTGGATTCATCGCAATTCACGGGCAAAAAGCGATGAAATTAGAAAGATGCCAAACTTTTACAGAAGTGATATACCTACCTGTATTACGTCAATTTTAAATTGTCGTTCGTCTGAGTTGATGATGCATGTTGACTATGTTGTCGTCTTTCGGAAAAAAAAAATGATTCTACTCACGAAAGCACAAGATCGGGGCGTTATTGCATATACATTTACAATTTAGGACATATATCAAAGTTAAGAAAAGTGTTGTCCTTCACAGAAATTGAATCCCGGTCTCCGAGCTTGCAAATCGAGAATGTTAACACAAGAAGGAGGAGGAGAAGAAGAAGAAGAAGAAAAAAAGAAGAAGAAGAAGAAGAAGAAGAAGAAGAAGAAGAAGAAGAAGAAGAAGAAGAAGAAGAAAACAACAACAACAACAACAACAACAACAACAACAACAATAACAACAACAACAACAACAAACCATCATTATTGAGGCCTCTTTCCGAAGTGCGAGTGAAATGAACCGCTGACAGAAACATGCCGCTAACACTTGCATGTGAGCTTACTGTTCAAACATAAATGTGAACCCAAGCATACCCAATGTGCGCTCATATTAATTTAGCCTTGATGTAATCAAGCCACTTGAGGGTGTACTCATAACACAGCTGGAAAGTAAAACAACATGTCTGTGCCATATAAAAGGTAATCGTAAGTTCCATGGTGGCAGATAAAACATACGCTGTTTTTGCAGGTGGTGCGTGATTTATGCAGTATACATGTACCACTTGTGTGTGGTATACTCTTGAAAAACCCTCGTATCTGCAGATTTTATCGTGTGCCGAAAGTGCCGTGAATTTGACACTGCTTAAGATATCATCCTGATATATCATCCTGATAAAGGCACTACGCACCGCTGTAAGGCTTTTTTGACGTCACTCTGCTTAGGAATGAAGATCCTGAATCTGATGCTTTCACCTTCATGACGTTTCCACTCAAAGGCTTTGTCGTAAATGCTTTAATAAACTTGATATAGTAACAACACTAGTGCGGTAGACAACGGATAAAATGAAAACGGTTAAACCGAAAGTACAGTTTTTAACGAAAGGAAAACAAGAAGTCCTGTGTATTTTCCTGTTTTTAGGTTTCTCTGTTTAATAACATAATTTGTGAGGAGGTCAGAAATAATTATATTCTAGTGAAGATTGTGCTTTGCATTTATAACGAATAGTGACAATTTTATATTCTAAGTCAAACATATTTGTAGAATGAACACAAGGACCACAGTATGTACTACAAGAGGATGCAGATATACAATAAGATAGAAAAAACAAAAACCTTGTGTCCAGTTTCAGTCTTTTGCTCAGTTTCCTCATCTTAAAAGACTTTGCTTGAGGTCTCGTAATGCAATTCCAGTGTCACCTGAGGCCCATGATATGGCCATTGACCTCGTTAAGCGAGGGCTGCTATCTTCAGTGTACTATTGTATTTTTACGAGTTTCTTGCAAAGGGTAGGTTGATGGGGGGG